>JAHZNE010004098.1:0-17142 GCA_027744055.1 Callyntrura sp. NNG-2020
TATTGCAAATATCATTTTCCCCGCTGATATAACAATTACTCCAATTTATATCAATGATATCATTTTCTATAATGATGACGGTGATGGTGAATCAAGTAAAACTATTGTTACCGACCAGTCGCCTCACTTCCATATCCTCCCACCCAAACTGTAAAAGTAGTGTAGTGTCGCGGTCATTATTTCTTAATCTGCCCACAATGTGGTCACATAAACGTTGCGCTTATACGTTCAAATACGATTTAAAATTTTACCAAATAAGTGGAATAAAAGTCCCTTCGTTAGGGGCGAGGAAAGAAGGAAAAGTTGTCGTAAAGTAGTCCAAGCAAGTTTTATAATTGTGGTAGTAACAGTGAAGCGACAACGGCAAGCTAATTTATTCTTTGCCGGTAGCCATCCATCTGGTATTACAACGCCGCGCTCTGATCATCAATCGCTGTATCACTTTTAGCACAAAGCAATAATTTCACATTACATACAACATATACCTGCGACTTCCTTTTTTAATATAAGCATATCATTATCCTCCTCATCAAGATAGTTTTCTGATTGAAAAAAAGCATAACATGATTGTTATTTGGTGTTCATCCTCACTATCCTCAAGCCAACAATGTCAATCTCATATCATAAAGTTGAAAGTAGCGAATGAGCATTTTATACGTGAATTTATATACGTACTAACTGCGCGAAATTTGTCTGTCGGTCCGTGAGCAGATTGTCATTTTTCCCAATAGCTCTTTGTAGTCTCAACTTCCGTTTAGCAGATATACACACATTTAAACCTCTCTCAACAGGTTAATTGCTGGGTTAAAGTTATAACTTTCAAATTTCAAATTTCACATACAAAATCAATGCTCACTGAAGCTTTGCTTTTAATTTGTATGGATAAATACTATACTGTGCTACACGTCTTAGTGTTTGCTGATCCTCTCCTGATTGCTTTACTTTACTATTTTTATGTTAACTTGATATGTTTATTGTTAACTACGAAACTCATTTTATGCTGAAAGTATTTTAAATATGCGATCAGTGTTTGTTTGTCTGTAACCAAGATAACTCTCGAGTTGGAGTTGACGGATTTTACTCAAACTTCATTGGGGATACCTTAGGTTAGCGGAATGTACCCTATTGAAATTCAGGCCAAACAGACAAGTATTTCACGGAAGGTGGAAGGTCCTCATGTTTGAAAATGCAAAAAATATTTTTTGTTAAAATGTAAAAAGGAACACTTTTTGAAGTATACACTTTCCGTAATTTTCCCCAAAGGTGGGTTGCCCCTGTATTGGTTTTAGCTTTACTTTGAAACACTAATGTCAAAGTTTTCTGGTACTACAAGCAGGCACAACACATAGAGCTGAAAGACAGTGAGACAAACAAGTCATATAATTTGTACAAAAAAAGCCTATCATTTTCGCTACTTCCTAAATAGGGTGCAGTTGTGCGCAGCATTTATACATTTTACTCGCTTTTACCACACCAGTGCATTTTTTGCAATTTTTTCACTTTTCCATAACATGACTACAACTACTCTTCTTGCCCTTGATCAGTGTCCTCATCAATCACCATCCTCGGAACGAACGTCCATACAGCACGACACAATATGTGCAACTATTATATTTTATTTTCTTGCTTTAGTTTGATTTTCATTCCTCATTACCATAAAGTCAGGCAACAACAACATAAACGCGCAGTATGAAGCCACATAACTGCAAGGCGCGCTATGATGACTAATTTGAAAAGGAAACTTTTGGTCGGAGGCAAAGGCAAAAAAGTTAAAATGCTGTTCAACCATAACATCATCGCCATATAGCGCTTGGCTCTGGCTGGTTGTAATTTCGTTTTTCTTCAGCCATTGCCTCTTAATCATAATTCATTCCCAGCAGCAGCAACAACAATTTTTTTGCTTCAGTTGACTTGCCTTGACTCTCGCCATGACAGAAATTTACGCTTCAGGATAGAAAACGAGTCATCAACAAAGAACGTGAAGATGCCAATAAATGCGATTATCATTATTATTTTTAAAATTCAAACGACGCAACACTCAGTACACCACAGAATAAAGCTGCACGGTACGCTACACAGCTCAAGTGTATAAAACTTACCATTATTTTGTAGATAAATTAAAGTAAAACAAGTGGTTTCAACTTCACAGAGTTGTACCTGCCTTGTATATTTTGTTTACCAGAGTCACACCAGTAACAAGTATTAGAAAAGCGAGGACTCATCATAGAAACGTGATAAAAATCCACTGCGGTTGTCACAATACTGATGGTAATGATAATACACCAAGCCGATAAAGATCACATTTTGTTTTAATCACATGGCAACTATCAAATTTACTTTTTCCTTTTTTGCTTTTTTGTATTGCCTTGGCCTAGCTCCATCATCCATCGTTAATGACATTTTCCCCATCAAAGTGTACTTTATTGTCCATTACTGCTGTTTCAGCGTACTGCGGCATTTCAAAATTCGCTCATATTTCAAAAAAAGTATAAAAAATTGATTTGATGCTGATGCGCCCGTACGTTTTTATGACTTTTCAATGCGTGACACCGCGATGCACTACTGGCATTATGGTGTGCCGCACAACCGAAAGTGAACAAAATCCAATAACAAAAAAAACAAATTTCTATTAAAAACGAGTACACTCAACTTGATCTCAATTAAAAACGTGTGTGCGTTTTTTAAAGCAAGGTAAAAACGACAAAAACATTATACAAAATACAAGATGATGAAAAGAAGTTAGTGCGACAAAAAACAAGTTTACTGTTCTTAAAGTATGTTAAAGTAACCTGGTTTCCTTCAGTACATATCTGCTGTAATATTTTACACGTAGGTACTTGTACTTTATACGCGACGATTTTTATGCATTGAAACGACTTTTTGAAAATGTCATCTTATTACCATCATCCTTTTGTCAAAATACTGGTTTCGATACTTTTAGTCAGATTTGCAAGTTGCGACTATGCAAGATCCTTTTTTGTGCTTCACTGCGTCCCTACCGTTACGTTGTATGTGATAGCTCGTTGAGAAGATGAAAATGAAATGAAACCATAAAACCAATTTTGGTTTTTCACTTTTTCTGTCCTGCTCTCCCTCCCTACTTTCTTGTTAGTTTTTACCTTTGAATACAATGCATTCACAGAATCGGATGAGTGATTATATGGGAACATGTCTAATTATGCATCATCATTATCATCCTCGTCGCCATCACTTGAGACACCACAGCTACATCAAGATTTCTCTCGTCAGCGTACTTTTCTTTTTCTCAATTGAATGTCAAATGAAAAAAAAGAAATGACATTTTTTCATCTTTTGTATCGTTTCTACATTATAGGATGGCACTGCATTGGTGAGCATTTCTGCTGGTATAGCACCAACCAAAATCTCTCATTCACAAAATTTCACTTCTTGTCATCTTTGACAAAATTGTCGTTTTCCCATGATCGCTCTCTCCGCTGAATACACATTCTCTTATTGTTTCGAATTACGTCTTGATTACAATAATGAATTTTCTTTGGTGGTAGTGGTAGGTGTGCAGTGGTGCTGCTTCCTTTATGATGGAGACAAACAAAGGAATTGGTTATTATTAGCATTTCCATTTTTATTTTCCGTCTACTAAACTTGACTATCAAACCTTAAAGGAAAACAAGCTATAATGTCAGATATGTCGTATGAAAAAAAACAAGTATGCACTGATAGTACAGGTAAATTGATTGATTGGATTTTTTCTTTAAAACTTTTTACGACACGTATTTTTTGAGTCCCCAAAGGAGCAATTTGGATAGATGTAAGGGAATATTCCCTGCTGGCTTTTGCATAGAGGTCTTTTCACAGTGGGGTGACTATATAGCAGCGTATCTATTAGCTAGTGGCCTAAGTACATTTTAGTACTAAAGTGAAATGAAGATGATACCATCAAGAAACATTTGAAACGCGTGTCTGCAGCTCATCCATCCTCTCATTTTCCCACAAATCGTACTACTCTTTTCAGTTGTAACTAATCATGACAAATCATTTCTTTTTACCTCTTTAAAGCTGTCTGTTTTGAACTATCAGACAGCACGACTACAGAGTAACCATATGACTATATTATATATCCACTGAAGCTGTTGTATTACTGATGATAGTAATAATAATGAACATTGCTAACTTTTAAAGTTTCGAGAGGTATGGGGTAGAACTTGGCCCTAAACTGAATGCATGTATAATTCTTAACGGTGCTTGTTTGATAATGCAGTATTTAAAAACTCTTGTGATTAATCTCAAGTACAGTATGTAAAGTTGGATACTCGTTACTCATGGTGACTAATTAGAAAATGAAAATATATATGTAGATAATGTATAAAAGTGCTCAATAAACAGTACACTTAACATAATTGTGTTGTAGCTGTTTTCAGAGGTTTTCGGCAAAACGACTTGAGAGATAAAAATCAATGCATTAATAAAAATTTGCCGTTGCAGTCCATGAGTCTCAGTTAGCTTTATTGACGGCCGCGACAGTGAAGGTCGCCGCTTTTGTAAAGATACCCATTTGAAAAATTCTCTAAATAGCAGCGACTCAAAATGAACGCTGTCTATATTTAAATACATCACATCACATCCCTAGAAATATTGACTGCTGCGTAGCAATAAATGACGAGGATTGGTATTTTGGTATGTGAAAAATTTGTGCATGAATGCTTTGCCCATTGTTCTTGTTAGCGTGTTTGGCTTGGTAGAATTGAGACTTATAAAAGTGACTGACAAATGAGAGAATTGATGAATATAGGGAAAATACTCAAAGTTGCTTGTCTGTTACTCATAATGTCAGTAACGAAACAAGAATAGGTGGTGTGATACTATGCGTGGTCGTTTGAGAAACAGCATGACTTTGAGAAACATCATTTACGATCTTGCTTTGTATTTTGAATTGTATCATCATTGTCATGATCTTATTGATATTATTTAAACGTCTTTTAAATCACTGGTGAGCCAGAGTTGTGTCCATGAAATAAAAACTTTAATGCTTGCTATTATGCACGTCGTCGTCGTTACTTAACCTAAGCGTTACGCACCTACCTCCTCAGCTTACGTATGAATGTCGAATTGTGTAGAGTTTCCATGGAGATTGTTGAATCACTTTGTTCCGACGTCGTGGTGCATTACATCTTTGATGAGCACATAAAACACATGGTATCTATCAATAATTTAACGACTTCATCATGACTGGGAAATATCATGAATGAAGGAACGTATGAATCGGTTTTCCTTGATTGGTTCTCTTTAAAGTATGCGTCAGTAAGTGGAGTCCTCCAGAAACTTGAGAATCTGCGTCAATCTTCAAAAATGTGAAACCAGGATCAGGTAGGTGCCTAATTCAAATTTCAAGCTACTATGCTTTACAACACAGAAATAAAAATGCTATATATATGCACAACCACGAATGCATATTCATTTCACGATTTTTTGCAGCTTTTTGTCAAATTATTACAAAATTCGTAGCTCAAAAAGATTGTAGGCATGATAACAACAGGTGAGCATGTTGTGGGATGGTACGAGGATGATGTCAATCGTTGTAAAATACCTGTGCTTATAAGGAAATCACTTGATGATTGTGCAGTAGTACAAAAACTAAATTAAGGAATTGTTGCTTAATTACGACATGTTTTCTTGTTCTAATCATACTTTTAGATATTTGCAGTATGCATAATTATTTGTGTACTGGAAAATCGTGAAGTCATTGGTTCAATTATTAAAACGAGCAATGTTACATGTAGTGTACATAGTATATATATCTTGTCTTAACTGTGTATTTCAATTTTGGCAAAACGTGTCATGGGATGATTTCATCTTGCGCGTCACGTCCTACTACGTACACACACAGTATATGCAAATTTGTTAACAAGGACAACTAAGGTGACGATGGTTTCGTGAGACAAAATCAATATAGCAATTTTTGAGTGGTACTATATTCACAGGGAGAACTAGCTGGAGGCAAACAATATAAGAGTTGGAGATCCTCGTTTGCAAAGAACTCATATGTTAAGCTGCATAATACTGGCATTTGAGAAGATTAATAAAGTACCGTTTAAATTTACTGTTGTTAACCTAGAATCTTGATACTACGTGGGTGGGTAGGTAATTACACACAGTAAAGTAAACGTTACAATGGTTGAAGAAAATAAATAATCGCTAGCATGTTTACTAACAAATGCATGCTATTATTTATATCTTCTATGACGCATTTATTCGCATTACTTAAAACATCCTTGAAATGTAATATAACTTTAATACTGCCATCACGAAATATTCGTATTATAGTAGTAGCCATCCAACTACGCTAATTTATTGTTGTAACTAATATTATTGAAATTGTTAAATAATTATTTACGGTTAAATAATTGAACATTAATACAACTTCCGGAAGCTTTTGAAGTTCAAAATGTATGCATGTTTTTACACCTATGCTAATAAATAACTTCTATAAAGCATTTATTTGTGCACAAAATCAGTATAGTTAATAATTGAGTACAATTGCAGTAATAAACTATAAGTACGTTATAACTCATAAATAACAATCCCTTACGTTTTAACTAATTACCTTTGCAGTGATAGACAGCATGTACTTAGCGCACACCTAATAGTACTATTTGCATGCGCATGTAACAGGCTTCAAAACTACTCGACGCCAGAAATCCTATTTGTTCGCGATGTTACTTCTAAACGCGGATGCGTATATTATGCGAAGTATATGTATGCAAATGTAGTACTATAAACTTACCTGACTGAAAACGCCAACTTCTATTAAATACCGTGTGCATGATTATATACGTACATTCACCGTGCTCATGCTACAAACAGTTTAAAGCAATTTTGTCAGTGACCTTTTATCAAAACTCGCATCATACGAGTCGTATGATACGACCCTCCAAAAAACGTGCAAGACAGTAATAGCTACACAGCAGTAGATAATTATCAACATTAGTGTGCTTATCAATCTAGCAAAGATGCCCAGAATTATTTTGTAAGTGTCTGTATACCTATATGCACCGATGCCGCTCACTTTAAAAAATGCAATTATACTACTGCTAGGCAGGTATCAAAATATACACGAGCCACTTCTAGTCCTAGTGCAATAAAATATGATGTAGTATGAGGTCTTAAATTATACTACCTAAACATCACACACGCAAACCTAAATTTGTACAGAAGCAAGTTGCTTTGTCTTCAAGTACCAATTTCTTTTTTAAGCTCAAGTTTGTCTACGTAAATTGTGTTGCGTTACGTTGCTTGCGGTCTTTACATAGGTAGGCATACTTTTAACTTTTCGTGTAGTTCCCTAATTTTAGACCCTACATTAATTATTAGATACTCATAGCAACTCATGAATAAAATGTTATTATCATCGTGAAAACGCCTTTTTTATTTTCAACGTTTACGATTGTTTCTCATGCCATTAAATCAAGAAACTTTTGAAAATCTTTCCCCACCTAGGTTTATCTATTTATTTAAGATGGTTCTTCGTAAACACTCATTGCTATATGCATAGCAACGGTAGTAATAGTTAACAATATCTTTAATATATCAAAGGTCTGGGACAGAAGGTTCTTAAAAAATTTGAACATACGATGAGCGATCTGATAGCTAGTAAAAATTATATCAGTAATTAGTAATTAATGATTGTTTAAACAAACGGTACTTGCTGATATGTACTAAATTCCGAGTGGTTTAGATAGGTTATAATGATACTGTCTAATAGTGCACTATCTAAATTACTATCAAATATAAGTATCAAATTAAATCGGTGTCTACGCTCACTACGCTGTCATATCAACATGTGTAAAATCAACCCTTCATTAAACCCAGTATTATCTTCAAGTAAATTTGGTAATAATACGTAATAATAGACCTATTCCAATTAGTAGTAAAAATGTTTTGCTTGAATTGACGTAAGTATTGTAGCCACATTATCTGTCTTACTAATACCAAGCTATGGTTTTGTTTCTGACACAATCTATCTGCGGGACGTAATTTAGCAGCAACGTTTCATTGCCCGCAGGTAACGATTTGTAAACAAAATTAAAGAATTTTAACCTCCTTCAAAAGTTCGTTAGTTCAAAATATAATTATTTTATCATGCTTACTTAATTGTATCTGTCTCAAACTATTGAAACACTCATATAATGAAAATAATTAAACCAGACACGTGGTAATGGCACTTTTGCCCCGCCACAAATTATTGTAGACGGATAAATTATCATTTGGCTACGTCGTCTGAAACCTTCCTCCGTCCGTCCATTGTCCCTTTATTGGTATTTTGAAATTCTGCAGTCCACTGATTGTGAGTTTTCGACGTTTTGAAAATAAGCGTCAACCAAAAGTCATTGACTTTTTTCAAATTTTTTTGAAAGCACCTTGAGCTTGGACACAACAGTACAACAACAACTTTTTTTGTAGGTATGACAAGTTTCGTCCCATTTGGTTAACTCCCACGGTCCCAAATTTAAAAATCTTTTCCCCTTGGACTAAAGTGATCCAACAATATGTCAGGTTTTTGGCAATATACTTGTAGCGGAATGACTTTTTCATATGTATATGTATAAAAATCATTTTGACGTTTCATAATAACTTATTTCTTTGTAAATAAACATACGACGCGATGTGGGTATACGATATGAAATTTCATTTTCACAGTGGTTTAATGCAAACAGTGCAAGCGGTTAATTGATACCTTACACCCTTTTAAGCATATTTTATCACGATCATTAAAATATCTTTTACTATCCTTAAATTTATATTCTGATTGCAATATAGCATACCTATAACTCTTACTCTCCTCAATTATATTTTATTTCTAACATGTTTTTAGTAAAAATCTATGTACGATTTCCATATTTTTGTGCGATATTGTGTACCTCTTTCTTATAAAACAAAGCTCTCTCGTGCCTTCCCGTCTATTCACGTTTCTTCCTCCACCACCGCCTCCTGCTGTAGTTTACTATCTATCCATCTTTAAACTTTTCTTATTTTAGCCATTGTTTATTTTATCTTTTTCATATTTCTTTTCACTTTTAACTATCACCTCACCACCGTCCTCTCATACAATATAATGACCAGTCTGACTATAGCAATAATCACCATTAAAGATTTCTTTCATTCAGCAGTCTTACCTTTTTTGATGCATCAAATATACCTAAAAGATTTCAATGCACAAATTCATTCGTCTTACGAAAAACATGCAGATTGTAAGAGTAAGAGTGAACTTTTTTTAAAGCTTTTTAGTGGTACAAGTCGTGATTTCAATTCGTTGTCCGCGATCTACAGCATAAAGAAACAAATCCATGCCTACACTCACTGACTACTGAATACTGCTTATTATACAATATTTACTACTGCCATCATCATCATCAGCAGCACCATGAAGAATAAACTATGATTGAGCTTTCAAACATAAAATCATGCACACACTCCTTTCCCTCTCTACCTGTGTATTTACTTAATTCCATCAGACTTTTATTAGCTGTTCGTTAAGATTGCTATTATTATTTAGCCAACGAGCAAACCTATGCTCACGTCAAGTAAAGCGTAAGATATAACATAATAAATGGCTGCATGCAAAATGTTATTATCATTAATAAATTTTCATTTTCTTTTTTTTCAATTTTCACATCACATCGTCGCCGTCGCCAGCATGAAAAGAAAATTATAGATCCCTTTTTTGCCTTTCTTCAAACTGTCCATGTGATTATGAAGAAAAAAATTGTTTACTAGATCAGCACCGTGTGTACCGTGCCCAAAAGCTTTTGGCACAGATTCGTTCATTATTAAAAATACACGCAAAAAATCTGCCCTCTATTCAAATTCACCATTATGCCCGCATTAGTACCACATCCTATGCCTGTGAATTGGTCTCTCTTCATGTAATCTGCTTTTTTGCAGCCCTAAATTTTTGTATTCTGATTACTCCGCCTAGTCGTTTTGTTATCTAGCTTCTCTTCAGGGTAAATATGTATGTGCATGAACACCGTGTCATCTGTGTATTTGATAAATTGTGGCATATTGGTTCATACTTGCAATTTTTCAATTTGAACGGCATTAATGGAAGGCAGCAAATTTGAGATAAAAAGGGGCCCCCATTCAGCATGCATGTGATAACAGTCATTTTAGCTTCAAACAACGGCAGGAAAGCAACCAACAACTAATAATTACTTGAGCATTTTTGAAACAGAAATTCATGGGTATTTTCAGTGGTCCCAAAAAAGTTATCAACTCTTTTATAATAATAATAATAAAATAATGACGTGAGCTATCTAAAGTGGATGATTATTCGACTGCCACAACTAGATATTTTACCGACTGTGATTACTGATTACTAATACTTATATGTATAACATATTGTTTATGGTGCACTGAGCAAGTGTCTGCACTGCATTGCAATAACTGTGCATCTTGCATTAAATCATAAGATACTCAAACAAACTAAACTACGTAAAGCAAAAAATTTTTTTTTAGAAAATTGGTATTCTATTTTAAATGAGCAAGCGAGGAACTATTTCACTTTATATTTGTTTATAATTCCTACATCATGCCCGTGTGTCGTAGATTTGCACAAATTTTTAGATTGTACAAACCTTTTTTGTTCCTTTCTTTCGTCATGCCCATTCTCACAATTGCACATTATTTATTAAGCAAGTCAACGCAATGCACATAATACTTGTGCAAATAACTGAAATATAAATGCGCCAACTTAAGTTATTATTATGTATTACCATTATTTCTTTTCGTTGTTTGTTGCATCTCTCAAATCTCATCTCCACTCTCATCTTTTTCCTTATTGCTTCCTTTTTTACCGGTGTTATGTGGTGGCAAAAATCAGAGCATTAATAGAAGATGAAGGCTTTTTTTGACGATGCTGATGTTCATCATTGTAATCACGGGGATTATAAGCCTAATGACTTGATTTGCTAATAACTGTCCATGGTAGATAGTAGCGCAACATAAACAGTAACGCGCTCACGTAAAATAATAATTACCGAGAAGAATAACCAAATCTTACCACAAAAACGCAAGTCACCATCAACCAGACCAAAAACCTCAAACAACCGCACTGCAATGCAGTATTATTACCAGCAACAAAACTATCCCGTTTTCAGTGTTTCTGTCTTCTGTTTTGAAACATTCATATTATATACGTACGTACATATACGGCACCAATTGTTCAAGCCTACGAAAATGATGAATTACCGCAAAAAAAAACTTTTAAAAAACTTTTTAAAAAATTCATACACAACGGCACAATGTGCATGATGCGCACAAAGTTTAAATTTTTTCATGCATTGTTATTGTTTCCATCATGGCAAAAATAGTTTGAGAGTATTGTGAATAAACCAAACAGAAGCCATATTATTAGACTGCGTTTTCTATTTTAAAAAATGGCATACCGTTTTGACGCGTAAAACACGTCTTTTCTCATTTTTACTTAACACAATGCGTAATCATCATTCTTGAGCAAGAGCTTTGCTGCTGCTACTACTGCAATTAGGGTATTTCTTTTGAAAATGTATGCATATGTAACAACCAAATTGAAAGGGTATAATAATATTTCTTCTTCTGTTATTCCCATAAAAAGCCAAAAAATTAATGCCAAACGAGCATATATGTAAAGAAATGCATTTTTATTGCGTCCATTGATGCAGCCAGTACGTTTAAAATTTACGTTTATTCTTTTTCAACTCTTGCAATTCTTCATTTTCTGAAATAAAATGCATTTCAGGATTTCACCACAATCTTCATTTCTTTTAATAATCAGCACCACCAACATCAGCATGCCCGATAATGCCTACCAAATATTGACAAAAATTGCAATCATGTAGCATCATTATTGCATTTTTTTTTCATTCTCATGTGCTTCCTGTCCTCTCATCAAAAATGATGTCTTGATGAAATGATGAATATGGTGGTGACGATTACTTTCCTTTTAAAAAACAAGTAATACGAGAAGCCAACAAGTATCAAAGTACTCAATAAAACAATCCACATAACCGTTTTCTACCTGTCTTTTACAACACGCGATATAACCATCAAGTAAAATGCAGGTTCATCATGACAGCCAGCGGAATAGAAAAATATACAGCAAAAGTTACGACGATAATGTCTTTAGCAGCAGGGCAGCAGCAGAACACTTTTGCTTTATGGCACCTTTTTGAAAAACAAGTAAAGTGCAACAAAAGTCAACAGCAACTCTTCACGGGACGCAATTTTTTAAAAGCGACAGTTGAAAATGTGGAAATGCTCCTGTTTGCTTTTCTACCCTGTGTAGACAGACTGCGTCATTTAAAAAAAATAGTGATAGGTATAGGGCGCTGCACAAACGGGACATGTATGAATTCAAAATATTCAAATTTTCAAGCTGTAAAAAGGAAGTACAAGTACGTGTCTCTGGTATTTTTGCATTCTACAATCTTCTGTTCTGTAAAAGTGATATGCGGCAGTTATATTCTATTTTTTGTTTGTTGATGTTTTAGTCTTTGCTGCCTGTATGTAGAACGTTTACATTACAATATGACATGATGATGTTGGTAAGTGACGGACGTACTGATGTATATATATACTGAAAGGAGTATATATTATGTTAAATGGTAAATCACAGCCAAACTTACATGTGTATAGTTGTGTGAGCGTGTGTGTGGTTTCTTCTTAAATGAGGGATGTCGATGATATATGGCAAAATATATAACGTTCCCAGCTATACACAGTCGTTGTAAATCGTGAATAAAGAAGCTGCGTATAATAAAGAATGAAATGTTTATGAGCAATGTTATGGGCTGCTCTGCTGCTGCACGCTTGAAGGTTCTCTTTTGGCATAAAGACTTCACTGTCAAAGAAGACAGCAGCAATCGTAGTAACAACAGCGTTCTTTATTACTAAGCATTAGGATCATTTTAGCTGTTCGAGAAGAATGAAGAAGTCTATAAAAAGCCTTTTGCCTCTTGTACCAGACCACTAGTCGCTTTTCAGTGGTTCTGAGGGAAGGAACTATTTAAAAAGCAACAACAACATCAACATCGCAAATAGTTCCTTCCCCACAACCTTTCAGCGTCATGCACCACATTTCCCTTTTTACTACCTTTTCTTTTTCTACTACTCAAAAGCATTCCGTTTAGTTGAATTGTGAAACATTTTAGTGAAAATACTTAAAAGCACATATTTGGATTCTCTTTTCCGTACAAGTGTATATCCCTACAAGAAAAACTTGCTTGACTACTTGATCGCTAGTACTTTCTGGTTTCGTTTGCCCTTATCCACTTTGCACTATCTTCTTCAGAGTTTAGTCTAGTCCGCTACGTATACCTGCCGCCACACAGCGACAAAAATGAAATAGGTATTATGGCTTCTGGAAAGGGATCAATTTAAAAACGGCAAGGTTTTTGGTGCTGCGTGTAAAGGAAGCAGCATTAGTGTCATGTTACCCCGTAACATTCTGCTTTCTTAGGCAAGTTCCACGGAGGTACTGAACGGTGCTCCCAAAATATGCAATCGTCCCCACCGAACACGGACGCGTAAAAAAAATTAACGCTGTAACATTATATTCGATATCCGGTGTTACCATTACAAAGTTGTTGTTGCGCTCAAATTTTCAAATCTTGCACGGATCCTTTTGGCGGTTTGGACTGGAATCGGATGTATACTAATAAATAGGTAATGTAAACTTTCAATCTTTATATAATTGCCTAATTTTAAGTAGTTTGTCGCATAAACTGTATTCATACGTGGACGTAGTTAGGACAATGTAGTTCAATTAGCAACGGACGGCAGCTTTTATGTTTGAATTGGACTGGTTGACAACTGTCGTTCTAAAAAAATATGTTACAATTAGCAAGACAACTCGTGGTCCTTAACTTTGGTTTATCATAAATCGCAACTGTTTAAATCATTTATCAGAACATTGTCAAGCATTTACGAGTACTTATCAGTTCTCTCTGTCTACATGCACATGTTACACATTTCAACTTTCTTCTTCCTCATTCATTTTATTAGGTGACTTGCGGTTAATCCTTTTGTGCTAAACTGTTTGCCATTCCCACCTAACTACCACTACTGAGGATGGATTCACAAAGGGATGCTATAATTTTTACCAAAGGATTTTAAAAGTTGAACAAAACAACCCACTGATTATTTCAAGCAGATGTGTGAACCGTTGTCGTGGTCGTAGTGAGCACGTGCTCGAAGATAGCGAAAGAGCCGATTCTCACTATTTTTGCCATACAATTTGGCTGCACACTTTGTCATCATCTGATCATTTGACAGACCAACCTAATTTTTGGCTTTATACTTTCGTATTATAAATCATCTCCTGCACGAAAAGCACGTTGTGCGTGTCACAGAGGAAGACTTCATAATCATGATGGCATGCTTGGTGGACCCACTATAGCAGTTCAATAATTCATCATCTTCAAAAATCTCTCCTCAACACAACATGTGCATGCAGAGAGAGAGAGAGAGAGAGAGAGAGGAAGGAGGCTGAGGGAAAAGTAGGTTTCCCAACACAAAAGTTTAAACTACAACAACGTGCTCGAGTGATGGTGGCGATTACAACGTTCAAAGTTGTTAACTATTTCAACATCCAGATTTCAGCCTGTAGCACAAAATGCACGGTTCATTCATCTTTCTTTCCAAATCGCTCCTCTATCGTCGTGGCAATATCATCATCCCCGTCAGAACATCTGTAATTCGCATCTGTCGAAGAAGATAAAAACTTGACGAAGCAGAGCAAAATTAATTTTGCGGGACGATCAAGACCAACGGTATGGATAGATGGCAAGAAGACGAGGACAAGGCACAGGGATGGAAGGTTAGGGAGGAGAAGAGGGGGTCGTTAACACATTTTTATCTTTCCCCCAACTGAGAACAGGTATATCAATATTTCTTTACACAGGGATGGAGGTTAGGGAGGAGAAGAGGGGGTCGTTAACACATTTTTATCTTTCCCCCAACTGAGAACAGGTATATCAATATTTCTTTACTATAGAAAATAATATTTACAGCGTATTATCATCATTATCATCATCAGTTGTAATTTCATGCGCAAAAGAAGTACGCTCGTTAGACCGTGTCTTCAAAAATTGTGTCGTCATATTAAAGTTCTTGGTTTAAGGATCATCATCAAATTCATAACGTAACCGACATATTTTAACAATTTATTGCATTTTTTTGTGTTCATCATAAATTTATTACTACAACTGGTGGTATCGTCGTCATAGTTGGAAAAATTGGGTCAATGCTGTGTAATAAGGATGATATTGGTTGTTGATGATATGATGGAGTTGCTAACATTAACACAGAGAACAACAGCACCTTTTCATAAGAAATATATTTAACCTAACTCATTAATGGGAGAATAAGTGCTGTACGCAGTTAAAGCACGTGCACGAACAAACTTTTCGTTGGTGTTTGAAAATCAAATGTGCTGTTTCCGTATTAAATGGCACGGAAACGAGGGAAAGGCGTTTGCGAGATTTTAATCTATTCGTTTAAAGACGACTCAGAAGCTCCTTTTCCTTAAGACCCTCGTCAACCACGCCGGAGCAGGGGCGTACGCGGTAGCAGATTGTAGATGTAAAGGAGAAAAATGCAGACGTTTTTATAGTTATTTGCCAAGAAAATCATTTGTGAATTTGTTAGGCATGACGGTTTCGGCGCTCTTTTAACAAGTCAGTCGAGATTTTGGTATTTATTTATCTTAAAAAAGACAGAAAAGATTTTGTCCAAATGATGGCACATACCAATCTGTTAGGCATGACGGTTTCGGCGCTCTTTTAACAAGTCAGTCGAGATTTTGGTATTTATTTATCTTAAAAAAGACAGAAAAGATTTTGTCCAAATGATGGAACATACCTAGACAAATGCGTCTGGGATTTCACGATGAAGAGAAGCTATTTTTTCTTTTTAAAAAAAGAAAATTCTTGCCTTTCTGACTGACAGTTCTGAAGAATTACTCTTTTGACTTGAAGGGTTTTGGGTAGATACAAAAACAAGACAAAAAACTGCCAGCTGGTGCTTCTCTAAATTATATTATTTGTGTAAACATTCATTTGAAAAGGTGGGCAGGCAGGAAGGAAGGGAAGAGAGAAAGTGGAAAAGAGCAGACGCATATGTATTTTTTGGCGAATGATGATTTCAAAGTAAAGAGGTTTGGCAAGTCTCTGATGATGTGGGTGATGGATGGATACATGCCTAACATAATAATAATGATTTGTTTTTCTTTCAAATTTTCTAGTTTCCTTTGATTTACATGATTTATGAGGAAAAATTATTTTGTCAGTGCGCACGGCACGGCTTCTCACATCAAGCAACCCGAGACCTTCTAACTTCTCTTCATTCTCAACGGCAATAAAGTGAGCTGATGATGACGGGAAAGGAGAAAGGTTTACACGAGTTGGTAGCCAAATGTCAAAAGGCCAACATATAAACACACAATTATTTTTTATGTGCACAAGAAAGTATCATTCAAGACCGTAAGTCCTTTTTATAAAGAAAGCATACGAAATTACTTTTTTTTCTTTGAAAAGCTACAAATTTATTTACGACCTCAAGCAAAAACCATTTCGTGAATACATTACATCTATACATTACATACATACCTACATTCATACACAACACATTTTACACTTACTACCATTAAATTATACAGATACAGACATAATTATACAAACATTACAACTATAGCGGAAATCATAAGACATTTTCAATTTTTACAAACCCGTTCACCCCAAACTAAATACATACATCACTCACACTCACCCTCACAAACAATTTTTGTACAATTTACATATTACATTACATTTTACATTACATAAACATCAACATAAACACAACAAAAAGAACGTGCATGCATGATAGATAGTTACAGACATGCAGAAATATACTAAGCAGATTTTACTATCACAAATCAGTAATTTTCAGAATGCATCTTAAACATTTCCACAGAACATATTTTTTACAAAAGATACATTTATTTCATATCATACAAATACTTACATTTAACATTTTAAATCGCTAAAACTCATTGTACCCAACACATACATAAATACAACATATACACATTTTTTACAACGACATTTTACACAACACTGAAACAAAATAGAAAAATTCGTGCTAAAGGAG
>JAHZNE010004099.1:0-45950 GCA_027744055.1 Callyntrura sp. NNG-2020
CAGCATGGCATGATATTCCGATCCAGACTCTTCAGAATCTGTCAAATTCCATGAAAAATAGAATTTTTCATTTGATAATAAAACAGGGAGGATTTCTGGGTTGACTTGTACCGATAAGACCATATTAAGTAGTTTAATATTACAATATATGAAATATGGTGATTTATTTCTGGACACTTCAATTTGGGATAATTTGTTTAAATTGGTATATTTCCTGACCACCTTCTTCAAAAGTCACGAAACTTTGTATTTACTGAAGTAACTAATTGATGATTATGATGTGTCAAAATCAAATGAATATGACAAGCCAGAGAGGAGCCGTAATTTAATTAAATGTGATTTAATTTCTGGACAAACCTTATATTATTGTCCGATTTGTTCACTTTGTCCATTTTGGACAAAAAGTAAGGTGGACATTGGAAGTTTATCTTCTTTATCATGCATATAAAGTTAAGGACTTTCTGGAACACGATTAGAATGCTCACTTTAATTCATCGTATTTATTAACATCGTTTACAGAAACTGACATTACCCTTTTATTTTCAAAGTTTTACATGTTTAGATTTCGCACAAAGGACGAACAATACGTTCCCCGTGCCCACTTCTGGGAAAAAGCAAAGATATACTTTAATTTTAATGTATGAGCTACTATATTATGTAGCCGATATTTTTATGTGAGGTTTTTTGAAATTGGTCGGTTGAATAAAGATGCCAACATACATAGTTTATCACTGTTCCAGACAGGTCTTAGTGGATATGCTATATGCTAGAATGCAAGATAAGACTGCAAAACTTTTCGTTTTATCCATTTCGTTTGTTCGTCAGGTTATGTATTATATGGCGAAAGACAGAAACTGCACTCACATGCTGAAGTTCAGGGTTATCCGGAAGTAGACATATAAACGGGAGTTGCTATTTATTTATTGCCATCTTAGTATAACTGATAGGTGCATCGGATACATGTTTCGTATAGGAACATACTGTAAAAAGTTTTTCTCGCCATGTAAGATTTGATGTTTGTTATTGCAAGTACTGTATATTGTTAGAGCTTCACAGTCAACTTAGACAATTGCTTGTAATATTGCATTAAGAAGAAATTAAAAGAAATATCGCGGGAATTTTCTCCACGTCAATGATTTTTGTGCTTGAATAATAATACATGCTACGTTTGACAGGTACACACTTTAATTACTTCAATTTTTCGAATGTTAGTCGTAGTAAAACTATATGCATTTTTTATTTGTGAAATAACAAAATCGCCATATATACGAACGTATAGTAAACATATACCATTGCATCATAACGTATAATCCAAAGCATTTTAAGATGTAACATCATATTCTTGATATAAATGTAAATTAATAATAACTGCTATGATTTTCTATGTCGTAGACAGAATAAATGTACCACGTGCACAGCAATAGTTATAATTAATTATTTGCTCAAATGTGCATATGCTAATTATTTTACTTTTACACATTTACTTGGTTCATTCAAACTTTAAAAAATATCAATGCCGATCCCGCTATGTTTCCCACCAGACCAAGAAATGTTAAACACGTGATTTTCTTGATATAATAAAAATCCCCGCTTTCAACACTCTCCACCCTTACAGATAACACCAATCTACGACTCTCCGGAGCCATGAAACATTTGTTCTGCAAATTATTCCGAAGTTTCCAGCTGTACTGGTGAATCATGGCCTGGAAGCTCAAAAAAACCAACATGATACCTGACGATCCAGCACCCATTACAACTGCAAATGCTAGCATTGTTCCGTTGCTGTGTCCAAGCCTAACCCCTAATATCGCCGCCAGCACCAGGCAGGAGCCAATCAGACTTTTAAACGGAGCCACAAATAGTTTTCCGTACACACTGTTATATAAAGTTGTTAAGATCCTCATCATCCGGTAAATCAACAAAATATCTCGAACAGCTTTCCCCGATTTTCTTGTAAATTCCATTTGAAATGTCGACATTTGACATAGATTTTCGACGGTAGTCTTGAAGGTGTGTAAAAAGAGAAAACTAACGTGAATAACGATCATTCCTGCTCCCCATCCGACTACGCACCAATAGGCGTCGACAGCTATGCCTCCTATCACTGCTATAGGTTTCCAAGATCGGTCAACCAAAACCAGTATGAATCTTCGTAAACATCCACCCAACAAAAATATATCTGACTGTAATTGGTAATAAAAAGGCAAAATTATAATATTAAACACAATGCAGTCAACTACGAATAGTGAAAAGACCAATGCGCGAAGATTTCTGGAACTTTTAAAAGCATTGGCGTTTCTAAAGTGTTTTTGTTCAAGGGTCCTTATTAGTAGTTCGGTACCGTTTGCCAGACATATAACGTCCAAAGCTTGAAAGTATGTCGGCGATTGGTTTATTAGTGAAAAGTTCGCTCCAACGCAGAATAACAGCATAAACACTAGTCGGATCACTTGTTCCTGTTGAACCAGTGCGGAGGCATTAACGACCAGGCAAATGAGGACGTACCACGTATACAAAACCGAAGTTAGGTAATATACTACGTATTTCCAAAAGTAATATTTTTTGCAGTCCTTCCGAAGGGAGAAACAAACCTGAAAACTGTCTTCTGCCCAATCGAGTTTATAAGGAAACGAGGCAATATTTTGGAGGAAAGATAAAAAAGGTTTTGCAATTTTTCTCTCCATTTGGGAAAAATCGAGGAAATGTATGGTGCTGTATTAAGTGCAGAATAAATTTCTTAAATGGACACACTTATTTGGTGAATAAGATTGGTTTAGATAAATATGTAATTACAAGTAATAACTGGTAAATTCTTAATATATTTGTAGAAGCTATAATTAACAAGGCATTCCCAATATTGAAGCTTTTAGCTGCCATCGGTAATACAGAAAATTCATTAATTACAGTTGATTGCATGTGACTATTGATTTGAGAGCCCAGCAGTTACAATATAGAAAAATGAGCATGTAATACGGTGATGAAATGCAGCAGTTGTTACAAAACGGAAGGAATGTATGAAGATTTAATCAGGGATGGAGGTGGGCAAAATAAATGATCTGGGTAACCCATTATTACCCGGGTTTTATCGTGCCCAGATAACGTTTCCCAAGATGGGTTTTAATGGGCTGCGGGTTTTAAAGAGCACTATAATGCATATTTAAATTGGATGTTATTTAACGCGCTTTTACATAGCTCTATGCTTATATATGAATGTGTGTATATCATTGTTAAAACCCATATTAGCCCATTAAAACCCACATACCCATTTATACCCATACAACCCATTATAACCCAACCCACTGGGTCTTAGCTAGAAACCCGCGGGTAATACCATCTCTGGTTTTAATCGCTCGAATGCTGTTAACTATAACTGTCAATAACACTTTCTTTCTAACGATTTACATGTTCATAGATCACGCAAAGGACGAGCAAAATGTCCACTGTGCCAACTTCAAAGTAAGGTCAGTTTTATCAGTCAGGTCAGTCAATTGCAGTTGTAATGTTTGTTCTGCGAAATGAGTTAATTTGTTCAGAAAAATGGCCAAACATGCAAAAATATAATTAAAATTACTGTTTTCTACCATTACTGAAAAAATGCGAACACATTTTACTGTTACAGACTCTCTTTTTTTAATTTACATTTTTTCTGGTAATCCCTTTTAGGGAAGTAAAGAAATTTTCAAAAAATCATTAAAAATATATATGAACGTTCTGACCATTTATCTATAAATTTAGCCAAAATCTGCGAAGTACATAACAGACATTACTTGGAAACGAACCGTTTCCATCGGTTGTGTATTTTCTGTGTAGCGTAGTTATTCTTGGTTTTAACCTTTGTACGTAATTAGTACAGAACCGGTCACGTTGCCCACCATTCCCAACAGCGTCAAACACGTTATTTTCCGAATCCCATAGAAAGCTCCACTTTTGACAGTTTCCACTCGATATGACCGAACCATTCGTCGCGCCTCCGAACCTAAATTTAACTGTGCCTTCAAAAACTTTTGCAGCTTTACGCTGTATTCGTTCACCATAGCCATAAAAGCAGTAAACACGACTAAAATGCAAGAACAGCAGATTGCTATGCTGTTGCTGAACAAGATGAGAACGGGATCGTTTCCGGCTAACCGAACTGCTACAAACGTAAACAATACTATAGTAATTATGATGGCGCTTTTGTAGGGTGTCACAAAAATATCCGCAAAAATCATATTGTAATTAGTAGTGAGAATCCGCAGTTTTCTGTAGATCAACATCGTTTCCCGAATTACATGATAGGAGCCTCTGGATTGACGATTACTTGTATTTCGACAGTTCCCAAAGTTTTCTATAATATATTGTATAGAATAGCGGAAGGTATGCATAAACAAGAAGTTAACGTGAAAATGCAAACATCCAGAACCCCACAATATAAACACCCACCAACTATCTGCCAGTATGCCTATCACTACCGCCATCGGCGCTATTGAGGGACCTCTACAGTATACCAGTATCCTGTAGCAGTTCCCTCCAATAGACCAAACTTCCTTTTGTACCATATAATAAACTGGTAAAGAAATAAGTATGGAGAAGCCACTGTACACTGCAATAACGGATAAAATGAAGGCCCTAAATTTTTGAGATTTTTGAAAAGCCGTCGGGTCACGAAAATGGAACTTTTCTAAGTTTGAAATAAGAGACTCTGTTCCATTTGCCAGAGCTGCGATCTCTGTATCATAGAAGTACAACGGAGAAAAGTTTATTAAAGAGAAAGCTGCACCAATGACCCAAAGGGATAAATATAAAGGGCTGGTGAAGTCTTGTGTTCGTAGAAGGTTCGGTAAGGTAAGCACAACAGTTGCCGTAAGAAAAAAGAAGTAAAATACGGAAAAGACGTAATATGAGATCACTCGCCACAAAAAATATTGTTTGGTTTTGGGATTTATTTCGAAGGAGAGTTTGAAGCGGGGTGTATTATCACTGTTCCAGGAAGGTCGTAGTGGATATGCTAGAATGAAATGCATGAAAGTAAGATAAAACTTTAAAATTTTGTGTTCCATCTTGGCCGTTGGTGGCTGTATAACAAAGCAAACGACAAATCTTTGTATTAAGAGTTAGCTTCTGAAACGCGCTAACATGCTGGTGTTCGCGGTCATCCAAAGGCAGACAAATAAGCGGAATTCGGAATAATTACTAGGTTCGCCATAGAGTTATTTTTATAGGGACATGATTTTATAAGAGTTTATGTATATCCCCCTTTTTGGGTGGAGTTTATTAATGTTTATTATAACTGAACTGTTCCTGCGTCACTGTCAACTTGATTATGACAAGTGGTATTATATTATGAAAAAATTCATAAGAAAAAGCGTGGAAATTTACTTCATTTTAATAATGTTGGTATTTGGAGCACCGTATTGGTACGCTGTAATTAATACAATATTCTAGAAATAGTCAGACAGGCAAACTGTAAATTTATTCTGCATAAAATAGAATTGTCGAATGCAGAAAATTATTATAACGTTAATAATAAAAAATCATTCTAATTCATATTGCTTTTTGTTTGGATGCTTGTCTTGTTTTCAAACGTCGATCCCGTTGAATAATATGCGTAATATGCGTAAGTAATAATGAAACAAACTTTTACAGCAGGAACTATCAGCAAACAGTTTTCAAAGTTCTCTCTTAGTCAGTTTCTTATAATTGCACAATTACCTACGAATGACGGTGCACTTCAAAATAACTAGGTACAGACAGTCATGAGTCAGTCAAACAAAATTAAGGGTAATTCCAGATTGCATATTATAATTGTCACATTTCAAACTCGTATAAGTATCAATTAAGTCAACAAAACCTTTTTTTGACCTTCGAATAATTTTCCTTTTTCTCAAAAAGTAACTATAATCATAGTTGCCACAGACGTAAAGCTTACTTACCGCATTTTGCAAAACAGTATTTTACACTGCAGAAAATATTTTTTCTTGAACTGAAATGGAGAGGAAACTTCTGAAACCATTTTTAAATTTATTTTACCACATGATGGCCGTTCCTTATAAACTTATCTGGGCTGAAGACAGATTTCAGATACATTTTTCCATTGAAAGGAACTGCAAGCGTTATTAATTCTGGAAATACGTGGTATACTACCTACTTGTCATACTGTATACAATTTATGTTCTAACTTGTCTTATCACTAATGCATCAGATCAGCTTCAGCGGAAAGACTTTTATCGACTGGTGTTTTTATTACTGTGGTCCATCGGCGTCCTTATTTCGATAATAAACCAATCACCAAATTACTTTGAAGCAGCAGATGTAATTTATTTGGCCAACGGCACTGAGCAACTTATACGGACTCTTGAGCAAATACATTTTAAAGGCACGATGTCATTCCAAAGTTCAAAGAATCTTCGTTCACTATTTCTGACTCTACTCGTAACTGAGTGCATTGCATCGACTATCCTAGTTTTACCGTTTCTGTACCAATTGCAACAAGATATATTTCTATTGGGAAGCTTGTGTCGACGTCTGATCATATTCTTAGGGGGTTCATTATGGGAACCGGCTGCAGTAGTGGCTGGAATTTTGGTAGACCTCTTCTGGTTGATGATGGGTTGGGGAGCGGGAATGATAATTATTCACATAAGTTTTCTCTTTCTACATACTTTCAAAGTTACTGTACGAAACCTTTGTCAAATGTTGTTATACCAGCCTAGATTTAAAAGGAAATCAATTCGAGATGTTTTGCTGATTTATCGAATGCTTAGAAAATTAACAGCATTATATAATGGCATATATGGAAAACTAGTTGTGGTTACTTTCAAAGCACTAGTGGGATTGGTCTTAATCTGTTCAACAGTTATAGTAGTTCGGCTGGCTCAAAATGATGGAATGCTTTTTGCCTTAGGATTTGTAGTCGGTGCAGGTTCAACGGGGTTTATGTTGGTTTTTATTAACTTTTTGGCGATGATTCACGAGAACAGCTTCAAACTACGTGATAACTTGCAAAATATATGTTTTATAGGTCCGGAGAGTCGTAGAATGGTGCGGTCAGTGAGGGTGGAAGCAGTTAAAAGTGGGATTTTCTACTACGTAAAGAAAATAACATGTTTATCATTTCTTGGACTTGTGGGAAATATGACGGGATCGGCATTAATATCTTTTAAAATTTGAATGCTGCAATATTGTTAAAGGGGTATGATTTTGAGAAATGAAGTTCAATTGAAGATTTGACTAACAAGAAACTGAAGTCTCTTCTCATGATCGTAGGAGGGTAAATTGAATTTTACTGTAGTGTTGTAAAAATATTAATTCTAGTTAGTTGTGAATATAGTATCAAAATATGAGGCCAAATATGTGGTGTCTGTATATATGCGTATGTAAATATGTGTTTATAATGTCATTAATCATGGTACATACACATTGTAAACATGAGGTCGTATGCACAAACTTATACAATATGTTTTTAAATATTTTTGGCATGCGTAGCCATTCGGTACATTTGAACTCTAGATGATGTTAGTTGTTAAGTGAATGAATAACTGTACATTGTATATACCAATTTTGGTTTACCATGCTATTTATTTCATCTTTTTAAATATTTTTGATGCCACAATCTTTTCTGCTATGTTATATTAAAATGAACGTTATCGTTGACTTTAATTATTACTTAATCATGTATTAATTAACATTTGAAGTGCCATAATTGAGGGGGCTTCCCAGTTGCGGTAACAAATAGCTACGCTACATATTCTAACAATTGTAAGTCAATAAAACGCGGAATAAACGTAAAATAGAAGAATCCAATATTTCCACAATTGTTCAAAATGGTGCCAATAGCATAAATGTATAAATCACTGAGAGTATAACTGCCTGAAAAGGGGGAGGAGGGAGCCAAAATTTATTGCTCCCCAAGGTCGGATCATTCGATGAAGAATGACGGAAACCCCAGCCTCCGACAAACAAACATTGAGTCGTAAAGATAAATTCTGTTCTACATTTTTCAGGCACAAATAAAAATAACATCAAGCCTATATATCTCTGCATCCACCGAATGTTGGTGTACGATTACCCGTAGATACCTCTTTACAAGGCAAGACAAGGACTAGGAAGCAAACCTTTTCCCAACTTATCTTGCAAGATTTTACCCCTTATACGTAATTAGTAGTGAACCCGTCATGTTACCCACCATCCCCAAAAGTGTCAAACAAGTGATTTTCCGAATCCCATAAAAACTCCCGCTTTTGACCGTTTCCAC
This sequence comes from Callyntrura sp. NNG-2020, assembly GCA_027744055.1. Lineage (NCBI taxonomy): Eukaryota > Metazoa > Arthropoda > Collembola > Entomobryomorpha > Paronellidae > Callyntrura > Callyntrura sp. NNG-2020. The sequence continues at coordinate 8,234 of JAHZNE010004099.1, forward strand.
CCTGTATGACCGAACTAATCGCCGCGCCTCTGGACTCATGCTTAGCTGTCCCTTCAAAAACAATTGCAGTTTTACACTGTACTCATTCACCATTGCCATAAATTCGGTGAAAACAACCAAAATACAAGAACAGGAGAAAGCAATGCTGCTGCTAAACAATATAAGAAACAGATCGTATTTGGCCAACCGGGCTGCAATAAATATAAACAACACTATAACTAATGCAACTCCGGTTTTGTACGGTGTTACAAAAATGTCCGCAAAAATTTTGTTGTAGGTCGTGGTGATAATTCGCAGTTTTCTGTACACCAGCATCGTTTCCCGGATTATCTGATAAGAACTTCTAGATTGACGATTCCTTATATTGCGACAGTTCCCGTAGTTTTCTATAACATATTGTATAGAATAACGGAAGGTGTGCATGAACAAAAAGTTAACGTGGAAATGTAAAAATCCAGAGCCCCACAATATAAGTTCCCACCAACTTTCCACCATTAGACCGGCAATCACCGCCAGGGGTGCTATGGACTCCCCGCCACAGTATACTAGAAGTCTATACAGGTTCCCTCCAATGGACCAGACTTCCTTCTGAACCATGTAAAAAATTGGCCAACAAATTGCGGTGCAAACGGCGCTGTTTAACGCCACAATAGATAAAATAACGGCCCTAAATTTTTGAGATTTTTGAAAGGCAGCAGGGTTGCGGAAATGAGACTTCTCCAGATTTGTAATAAGAGACTCCGTTCCATTCGCCAGACAGGCAATCTCTTTATCATAGAAGTACAACGGGGAAAGGTTTATCAAGGAAAAGGTTGCTCCGACCAACCACAGGGATAAAAATAGGGGACGCATAACTTCCCTTGCCTGCAGAAAGCTTGGTAAAATACACACGACGATTACAATTAAGAAAAAAAAGTAAAACACGGAAATTCCATAATATGAAACCACCCTCCATAGTAAGTATCGTTTGGATTTGGAATTTATATGAAAGGATATTCTAAAACGGTTCTCACTGCTCCAAGAAGGTATTAACGGAATTGATAGAATAGAGTACATGAATGATAAATAAGGCTTTAAAATTTTGCGCTCCATCCTGACAGCTACTGCCTTTTTAATAGAGCAACGAAAAAAATGTCTGCTGCAGTGCTCTTTGTCTCCTGGGTTAGTGCTCATATGCCAAGTTCAGGGCCGCTGGAAATAGAAAAATATATGCCGAGAATAAACTATTAGTAAAAACTAAGTATTGCTTACGTAAAATACCCAGATGTATAATTAATACTTTCCCGTAACTTTTCTATAACTATAACTTACTTCGTGTATGAACGAGTCCTCTCCTTTCAGGAAAAATGTATTAACAAAATACGATAGTTGATGACAGCACCATTTTTTGGACATTTGGTGACAGTCTTCAGCATGTAATGAATGTGCCAGTGCAGTATAACAATATGTTATGACAATATGAAATTAAGAAGAAATATAAGGAAATATTTCACCATCGTATCAACTTTGATGGACACATTTGATGTGACGACGTAATCACAAAAATTTTCAAGAATAACCTATGGATTCGGTAGGTAAATTCTATGTATTTCCTTCACGTGGAATAAAATTCACGTGGCATCTAAATAATAAATTTAAGTATAAACAATTATATCTGACATTTGAACAATCTTTTTATTTCCAATGTTGCATATGTTACACGATATGCTAAATTTTAAACGATATTAATGCCGACCCCGTCATACTTCCTACCAGTCCAATAAACGTTAAACACGTGATTTTCTTGATGCAATAAAAATCTCCACTTTTCACTCCTTCCACTCTGATAGACCGAACCATTCTGCGACTTTCCGGAGCCATAAAACACCTTCTTTGTAAGTTATCCCGAAGCTTCCAGCTGTTTTCGTATATCATTGCCTGGAAATTGATGAAAACCCACAAGATTCCAGCTGATCCCATTCCCATAACAACGCCGAACATTAACATCATGCCGTCATGCCCTAGCCGCACTGCTAACACCGCCGGTAATACTATACACGATCCAATTAGTCCTTTGAACGGACTGATAAATAGTTTTCCGAAAACTCCGTTATATATTCCTGTTAAGATTCTCAGCATTCGATATATCAGCAAAATTTCTCTAATCGATTTACCAGAATTCCTGTTAAATCCCAGTTGACTAGATGACATCTGACAAAGGTTTTGCACTGTAGCTTTGAACGTATGAAGAAAGAGAAAAGTTATGTGAATAATGATCGCTCCTGCACCCCAACCAATTATACACCAGTAGATGTCCAACAAAATGCCTGCAAATGCAGCCACCGGTTCCCAGGATGGATCTCCCAAATATAATATCAGACGTCGGAGACCACCACCCAATAAAAAGATATCAGTTTGGAATTGGTAATATAGGGGCACCATTACAATATTCGAGGCAATGCAGTCTGCCACAAAGAGAGAGAGGACAAGCGCGCGAAGATTTATGGAACTTTGAAAGGCTTGTGCGTCTCGAAAATGTGTTTGTTCGAGGATTCTTATTAGGAGTTCGGTGCCGTTGACGAGGCAGAGAACGTCTGCAGCTTCAAAATATGTGGTCGATTGGTTTATTATAGAGAAGAGGACGGCAACGCACCACAACAATAGAATTGCTAGTCGTATTAATTCCTTCCGCACAATGAGAACAGAAGCGTTGGTAACCAAGCAAAGGATAACGTAGAAGGTATACAATACGGAAATGAGATAGTATACTACGTATTTCCAGAAGAAATAGCGCCGGGAATTTGTATTCAGGGTAAATTGTATTCGGAAACTGTCTTCAGCCCAGGTGAGTTTGTACGGAATTGAAACAATGCGTTGTAGGAAATTTAAAAATGGCTTAGCAAGTTTTCGCTCCATTTTGGTGAACAAGGGAAAGGGTTGTATAAGGAGATGTACCGTTGTATGAATGAACGATGAAGTTATTATATGCACATGGCAATTCCAAAAATTACTACGATTCTATAAGAAACAAACTAATGAACCATAATTGGGATTTCGCTATCGTTCAAGCTGTCATTGACGAATATGAAATATAGCCTTTAATTACAGGTCTTTATTACCAATCATTTGGGTATCAAGTGATTGCATTGCAACTATTTATTGTGGTCACAAGATTACGGTAATTTATGATTACCGAAGAAAACGCCTAGCAAAAATAATTAGACATAATATCTCTACTGTATGTAACCCATGCTATATATACTGTGAAAGTTTGGAATTTACGCAGTTCTACCCAACAGCGACAACTTATTTTTGGGCGTCCCAGCAATATTGTGTAACAAAAACTGTTGACGGCGAACAGTAGCATGTAACGTGATAAATTATTTATTTGTTTGTTTTAATGTGTATTAAATTGAAAGGCAAAATGAATTATGTTATGATTGAAATTCACTTCAATTCAACTTATAATTATTTGCAGTTTTTCACTTTTCTATTTTATGTTAGTTTAGTAATTCATTATTAATGATATTAATAAAAATGGACGAACATTTTGATCATACATACTCTTTCAGAATTGGGCAGGTATAAATATATCATGTTGCTGAGTGAATGTTTAAAATGAAATGAATGAACATTTAAAAATTAAATATTCAAACTTTGAAAGATATTAAAGCCGATCCCGCCATATTTCCTACCAGCCCCAGGAATGTTAAGCACGTGATTTTCTTGATGTAATAAAAATCCCCACTTTTGACTCCCTCTACCCTAGCAGAACGTATTATTATGCGACACTCTGGAGCAATAAAATTTCTTTGTTGCAAGTTGTTCCGAAACTTCCAGCTATACTCGTGAATCATAGCCAAGAAATTGATAAACACCAACATAATGCCCGATGACCCAACGGCAGCCACAATCCCAAATGCCAGAATCATTTCGTTATTGTGACCTAGCCGAACGGATATTACTGTTGATATTACCAGACATGAGCCAATCAAAGCTTGAAAAGGTCCCACGTACAAATTTCCGTACACGCTGTTATATAACCCTGTTAAGATTCTCAGCATCCGATAAATAACCAGGATATCTTGAATAGGTTTTCTTGATACTCGTTTTGATCTCAAGTGACAAGGTGACATCCAACAAAGTTTTTGTATGGTAGTTTTGAAAGTATGCATGAAGAGAAAACTGACGTGAACCACCAGCATTCCTGCTCCCCACCCAAGTAAACACCAGTAGATGTCTATCGAAACACCCAAAACTACTGCTACCCGTTTCCACGACGGGCCGCCCAAATATATAATATAACGTCCAACGCAACTACCCAGTAAAAAAGTGTCTCCTTGAAATTGGTACAAAAATGGCGTTAGCAAGGTCATTGATGTAATGCAGTCAACTGCAAAGAGAGTGAGGAAAAGTGCGCGCAGATTTCTAGACTTTTGAAATACCCTGGCGCCGCGAAAATGTTTTCGCTCCAAAACTCTTATAAGCGATTCGGTGCCGTTAACGATACTAATAACATCTGCGGCTTGAAAGTAATTTGGGGATTGATTTATGAAAGAAAATATCACGCCAACGGACCACAACAGTAAAAACACTAACCGAACAAATTCCTTCTTTTCAATCAGCACTGGCGCATTGGCAACTAGACAGGAAAGGACGTAAAAGGCATACACGATAGAAATTAGATAATATATTATATATTTCCAGAAATAATAATGTTTTCGGTCCTTGCGAAGAATGAAATGCACCTGAAAGCTGTCGTGAGCCCATATCAGAAGGTAAGGAAAGGCCCCAATACGATGGAGGAAACCTAAAAATGGTTTTGAAAGTTTCTTTTCCATTTTAATTATACAGAATGTTTGTGTACAAGGTCTCTTGCAGTTTTATAAATTGTGGAAGCATTTGCAGTTAGCAAGTGCATTATTTACATAGGGTTGAGACAGTATTTTGCTGAAATGGAAAAAACAAGTTGAAGGGCGAATCAATTTCAATAGGAGGAACCCGTTGTCATAGATAATTGACCTGTAATTTAAGCTTATATTGGCTATCTTCAATTTAATGTTACACGGTTAGAAGTTATATGAATATTATTGCATAATGAAACATACGTTGCGTTAGTCAAACCTTACAGTGCATGTATAGGAATATTAAAACTACAAAATCTTCCATAACTTGTAATAAAATGCATTGTAATGTTTAATGCAGGAATGTTATATTTTACATGCAATGAATTACATTAAACATACGTTTACATATAATTATTTAACAAGTGACACAATTCAGTAGACTGTACATCCAAATCCTCCTTCTAATCCTATCTGTATGCCCGCACACATATATATTCTATGGTCTCTAATACAATTTACAGCTAGTGTATATTTTTTCTTTTTATTGTGCTGGTGCAAATTCAAAAAATAAATAATTTGAAATTGTAATTTTAAGAGTAAACATTGCATTTGGTTGCTTGTTGTTTTAATAGGGTTTGTCCTATTGTAGTCAACCGAACTGTTTCCAAATAAACCGTACAAACGTGTTTAACTTTAACTGGAAACTGCTTGCAAAAAGAGTCATTTTATTAAATGAGAAATCCATCTTAACTAATTGATGAATAAATAGATAACCGATTCTGCCGCATTATCAATTTATACGCTTAATATATTTATTATTCGGGGTGAATCATTTAAACTTTAAAAGAGATTAATGCCGAGCCCGCTATATTTCCCACGAGCCCCAGAAATGTTAAACACGTCATCTTCTTGATACAATAAAAATCCCCACTTTTAACTGCTTCCACCCTCACAGACCGCACCATCCTACGGCTCTCCGGACCAACAAAACACATATTTTGTAAGTTATCACGAAGTTTTAAGCTGTTATCGTGAATCATTGCTAAAAAGTTGATAAAAACCACCATAAATCCAGATGACCCAACGCCAGCTACAACTCCAAATGCTAGAAGCATTCCGTCGTTTTGAGCTAACCGAACTGATATCACGGCCGAGACTATTAAAACCAATCCGACCATGGCTTTAAAAGCAACCACGACTAGTTTCCCGTATACCCCATTATATAATGCTGTTAAGATTCTAAGCATTCGATAAATCAGCAAGACATCCCGAATTGATTTCCTTTTAAATCTAAGCTGGTACAGCGACATCTGACAGAGATTTTGCACGGTAACTTTGAACGTATGTAGGAAGAGAAAACTGATATGAATAACAATCATCCCTGCGCCCCAACCGACCATGCACCAGTAGAGGTCTACTATAATGCCTGCCACTACTGCCACCGGGTCCCATAATGAGCCCCCCAAGAATATTACCAGACCTCGGCCCCAGCTTCCCAATAGAAACCTTTCTTGTTGTAGTTGGTAGAGAAACGGTAAAAGAACAATGGTGGACGCAATCAGCTCCATTAGAAGAAGAGTGAGAAAAAGCGCGCGAAGGTTCCTTGAACTTTGAAATGCCGTGACGTCCCGAAAATGTTTTTGCTCAAGGGTCAACATAAGCTGTTCAGTACCATTGGCTAAACAAATAACGTCTCCAGTTTCAAAACAATTTGTGGATTGGTTTATTAAAGTAAGAAGGGTGCCAATAGACCATAACAATAGAAACACCAGTTGAAAAAAGTCTTTCCGCTGAAGCATGACTGGGGCATCCGTTAGGAGACAAGAAAGGACGTAAATTGAATACGCCACAGCAAGTTGGTAGTATATAAAGTATTTCCAGAAGTAATACCGCTTGCAGTTTTTTTTAATAAAAAAGTAAATTTGAAAACTGTCTTCAGCCCAAGCAAGCTTGTAGGGAACGGCGATGATGTGGCAAAAGAAATTTAGGAAGGGCTTCAGAAGTTTTTTCTCCATTTTGGTAACAGACGGAAAATTGTTTTAGGTATACAAATGTAGTGTTGTGTAAAATGTTTAAACGCGAGTTGAACTAGGTGGTTGCCTACGCCAACTCAATGATATGCTGTTACTATATGCCAAAACATAAAATTTATTTGTGGCCTAAAATAACTCCTAATAGGATTAATTGATACGTTTCCATTTTACATGGCAGTGGAAATAGCCAATGTCGAATAACCGTTATTTGCGACTGACTAATTGGCTGTTACTGCTTACTTGCATTCCAAAGTACAACGTTTCATGGAGGTAAACTAAATTTATCAGGGAGAGGTTTGTGGAAGTCCTTGAAAATGGTCAGTAAAAATATTAGAGGACCGCGGAGAAAGTTGACTTTGTTGGTACGATAAGGACATATGCTTAACATATTTCATTTGTAATTTGGGACAAGAAAATGGTAAAAAACCGTAACAAATAACAACAGAGGATAATGGATTAGCTAATCAACAAGCCTGACGTATGTGTAACATAGTGACATTAGCGGAACATAATTATCCCATCATTTGTCAGCTTTATATAGGCATCTTACGATATGGCAGTTGGATGACTTATCAGTTATCAAAATGTTACTTTGCAAGATGAAGACGCTAAATTTAAACTTTAAGTAATTCTGAAATTTTGCATGTCAAGCGTCAAACATGAAAGTAAAATGAACATGTATCATAACATAATTGTTTATTCACTAATTACTAAATATACATCGATACAAAAATGGATTACGCTAAATAGTGTATTACTCCGTATCAGGATTTAACCTAAATATATGTTTATTGTTCAAACTTTAAATGAAATTAACGCGGACCCGGTAACATTTCCCACCAGCCCGAGAAATGTTATACACGTGATATTCTCAATGCAATAAAAATCTCCACTTTTCACACTTTCCACTCTCACAGACCGGGCCACTCTGCGACTTTCTGGAGCAAGGAAACATCCTCTTTGTAAGATATTGCAAAGTTTCAAGCTGCTCTGGTGAATCATGGCCAAAAAGCTGACAAACACGAACGTAACGCCAGATGTAGCAACGCCGATTGCAACACCGAAAGCAAGAATCATTCCATCGTTGTGACCAAGCCGAACAGCTATCACCGTCGAAAGTACTAGACACGATCCAATAAGTCCTTTAAAAGGAGCCACGTACAATTTCCCGTATACACCGTTATATACTCCTGTTAAAATCCGTAACGTGCTATAAATAACCACTACATCTCGTATCGATTTCTCTGATTTTCTATTTGGTCCAAGTTGTGTTGACGATACCCGACATAAATTTTGCACGACAACTTTAAACGTATGTAAAAAGAGAAAACTTGCGTGAAACACCATACCTCCCGCTCCCCACCCTAACATACTCCAATAGGTATCCATGACTACTCCACATACTACGGCAAATGATTCCCACGCCGGACCACCCAAAAACAATATCAGTCGTCGAATACAACTACCCAGTAAAAATATGTCTCGTCGAAATTGGTACGAGAATGGTACAACCAGGCTAAGCGTTGGAATAGCGTCAGCTACATAGAGTGTGAGGAATAGGGCGCGAAGTTTTCTGGAACTTTGAAATGTCTTTGCATTCTGAAAATGTGTTTTTTCGAAATTCCTTATCAGATATTCTGTACCGTTGATCAGACAAAGAATGTCAGCAGCTTGGAAAAATGTGGGTGAATGGTTTATTGTGGCAAAAAGGCCACCCACTGACCATAGCAATAAACATACCAGCCGAAAGAGCTCGTTCTGTTGAATTATGCTTGATGCATTGGTAACTAGACAAGAGAGGACATAAATTGGATATCCTATGGAAAGTAGGTAATATACCACGTATTTCCAAAAATAGTAGTGCTTTCTGTCCTTCCGGAGGGTAAAATGAACCTGAAATCGATCGTCCGCCCAGATAAGTGTATAGGGAGTTGAGAAAATGTGGTGAAAGAAACTTAAAAACGGTTTCAGAATTTTTCTTTCCATTTTAGCTGAGTCTATGTTGTGGAAACTCTTCTGCCGTTTTATTGGTTTTGGAAAAAGCAATATTAAGTTTTTATGTTGTAAAAGATACATAACTGCACTGGGTGGTGTTGTAGAGCGTGATAATAGTAATTTATTATGGACATTTTGGTATACAAGTGATATAATATATTTAATTACGCTATAACCTTATCATGTTAATGTCAAGTGCGCTATATCATCAGTAGTTGTCTCCATGAAGTTACACGCTGGAAAACAAAAAGTGCCCTCCATTTGACCGCAAATCGTTATTTATTAGTATGGATAGAAAAATCGATGGATTATAATATGTCATAAGAAATGCATGGTGTCAATGGCAATAAATATAATTAAAAAATTGTAATTATAACGTTGTTTGCGGGTAATGCAATGGCATAACTTTTTAACGTTGAATGTGACTAAATGTGATAACATATTTTACTGTTGTATCAATTTTTCATTTTAAAAGGGGGGTTGTCTTCATAATAGTGTACAATAGTGCACGATAGTGCAGTTATGTATATATGTATTTGATGATGATGATGATATGTATGATGTTTATTTTATATACGATTTTACCTATGAATGTTTTCGGTGCGTCAAATAACTTAAAATATGTAACCGGTAGGAGCTTTAAACTTGATATAATATTATAAAATTTAATATTTTTTTAAAATTTCAGGAATGTTACAGCAAAAAACAGCGAACGTACATATTTGTTCCATTAATTTTTATCTAATTGAATATTAACCAAAATCAAAGCTATAAAAACTAGTTAATAGTAATACTTCGGGGCCCCAAACCAGCCGCAGCTACGTCTACCGGTTCTCATGATGAACGTGCTCAAATGGCAGCAAAAGCTACAAAGCAGGGCAAAGTCGGGTTGAAGCTGACACAACACCGGTAAAAGTACAATAGTTGATAACAAACATCATATTATCGTAAGTGTCCAAATGTAATGACCTGTAACTAGTTGATTCAACGTAAAACACTTACTAGTGCATAAAATATATATGAATCATAATACCACTTACAGTGGACAGTTTTAATTTTAATAGGTCTTTTATTAATGCATTCAAAGTCTAAAAGAAATTAAAGCAGACCCGGTAACATTTCCCACCATGCCGAGAAATGTTGTACATGTTATATTCTTGATACAATAAAAATTTCCACTTTTAACACTTTCTACCCTCACCGATCGTACCAATCTACGACTTTCTGGCACAAGGAAACATCCTCCCTGCAAGATCTTACAAAGATTATAACTGCTCTCGTGAATCATGGCAAAAAACTGAAGATACACAAACATAATGCCAGACGCTACAAGACCGAATGAAATTCCAAAGACAAGAATCATTCCGTCCTTGTGACCAAGCCGAATTGCTATTACGGTTGACAGGACTAGGCACGATCCTTTAAAAGGAGCCACATACATTTTCAAGTATACGCCGTTATATATTCCTGTTAAGATTCGTAACATACTGTAAATAACCCTACATCCCGTTGACGATATACGACAGAGGTTTTGAACGGTAACTTTGAACGTATGTAAAAAGAGAAAACTTCCGTGAAACACCATACCTCCCGCTCCCCACCCTAGCATACTCCAGTAGATATCTATGAATATGCCGGATACTACGGCAATTGGTTCACAAGTCGGACCAACCAAAAACAGTACCAGTCGTCGAATACAACTACCCAGCAAAAATATGTCTCGTTGAAATTGGTAAAGAAATGGTGTAATCTGTGTAAGTGTAGGAACAGATTCAATTGCAAAGAGAGTGAGGAATAGCGCGCGAAATGTGCTTTTTCGAGGGCCCGTATCAGCATTTCAGTACCGTTGATAAGACAAAGGGCGTCGGCAGCTTAAAAATATGTGGGTAACTGGTTTATTGTGGAAAATAGGACACCGACTGACCATAGCAACAAGAAGGCCAACCGAAAAATTGTGTATGTTGCGGAAAGTAGGAAAAATACGACGTATTTCCAGAAAAAATAATGCTTGCTGTTCTTTTGAAGGGTAAAGTGAATCTGAAATCTATCCTCCCAGGTAAGTGTATACGGAAACGAGACAATGCAATGAAGGAAACTTAAAAATGGTTTCAGTAGTTTTCTCTCCATTTTTGATTAGCCTGTGTTGTGGAAACACTCCTGTACTTTTATTAGTTTTGGGGAAAGTCAAAGTAGATCCTTAGTTGAGAAAGTATATTTTATTGGGGGTGGTGTCAGTAAATTATTTTTGACATTTTGTGATAGAAGCCATAAATTAAGTTTGATTACGCTTTACCATTTTCATTGCAATGACAAATATCTAGATGAATAATATATTAAAGTAGTTGTCGCCACAGAGTCAGAGTTACACTTTGCAAAACACGAGATGTCCTTAATTTGACCGTAAACCACATGTAGTAGTTACAAAAAATCTCAATTGATTATAATATGTCAGAAACATTGGAACGTGTCAATGTCAACAACTATAATTAAAAAATAACGATAAACCTTAACTACACCATTGTTTATTAGTTGTATTATTGTAGAGCATTCTAAATTTGAACATAACTGAAATTGTGATAATATATTCAAAGGTTGTATCTATTTTTATTTTTAGCGGGGTGCTTTCATAGTATGTATAATATTCCAAGCATGATGCTGTAGTTGTAGATGCTGATGCAATAGTTATGTAAATATGTGATGAAGTAAACTTTGGTTTTTGCATTACATACTTATATCCTGTGAATTTGTCAGTGTGCCTAATATTTTAAAGAATTATATTGTAATGAAAGTTTTAATGCAAATCATGTATATATTTTTTAAATTTATTGAAAATTTTTTCAGCAAAAGATTTTTGCACTTTACTAGCCGTTTATTTAATTTGTCCAGTAGAATAATCATCCTGCACAACCTAGTAAGTAAATCGAAGATTTAATTAAACTTTTGTCATTTAATACGAACGAGAAACATTGTTAGTCTCGCGTATTTACATGCAAACTTACAGCACTATAGAAACTTTTTAAAAAAGCCTTGTTTAAACTTAAATTCAAAATCCCATGTAAGCTGAGCAAACGGAACCCCGACATTGCACAATCGTGTATGTTTAATTAGTACCCATAATGTTTCTAAAAGCAATACTATTTTCCTTAATTCAAAATAGTTGCTACAAATCTGTTATTGTTAAAGTGGGTCATATCATATCCTAAGGAAGTAGGATTTGCTTCTCACTTTTAAGTAATTACAGCATTTAAAAAATTTAACATCAAAACCTAATCTACGGTACACTAACTAACTAATAATCCGTGTAGTAATGGGATGTCAAGAGAATTTATTTTATCTACATCTACTTATGATAAATAATTGTACATTTTTTCTAAACGTTTTTTAAAAAAATGTCTCACTTTTTGTTTTATTTCTAGCATTTACATTTTGAAAGAGATTAAAGCCGACCCCGCCATATTTCCTACCAGTCCAAGAAATGTTAAACACGTGATTTTCTTAATGCAATAAAAGCTTCCACTTTTTACTCCTTCCACCCTCACAGACCGCGCCATCCGGCGACTCTCTGGAGCCATGAAACATCTTCTCTGTAAGTTATCCCGAAGCTTCAAGCTGTTTTCATGAATCATCGCTTGAAAGTTGATAAAGACCAACATAATTCCAGATGACCCTATACCTATCGATACTCCAAAAGCCAGAATCATTGCGTTGTTGTTGGCTATCCGAACTGCGATTACTGCGGCAAATATAAGACACAATCCAATTAGTGCCTTAAAAGAGCCCACAAATAGTTTCCCGTATACGGCGTTATATAATGTTGTTAGTATCCGGAGCATCCTGTAAATCAGCAAAACATCTCGAATCGACTTTCTTTCAAATCTATGCTGAGTTGACGACACCTGACAAAGATTTTCCACAGTGACTTTGAACGTGTGCAGGAAGAGGAAACTTATGTGAATAATCACCATTACTGATCCCCAACCAGTCATACACCAATAAACGTCTGCAATAACACCTGCAACTACAGCTACCGGTTCCCATGATGAACCCCCTATAAATATTATCAGATGTCGGCAAATGCTACCCAACAGAAAAATGTCGGATTGCAGGTGGTACAATACCGGTAAAAGTACAATAGTTGATATTAAACAGTCAGTTGCGAAGAGAGTGATGACGAGTGCTCGTAAATTTCTGGAACTTTGAAATGTTAGAGCGCCATGAAAATATTTTTGCTCCAGGGTCCTGATTAGTAGCTCGGTGCCGTTGGCAAGACAAATAGCGTCTGCCGCTTGAAAATAAGTTGGTGATTGGTTTATTATAGAAAAGAGGACACCAACGGACCATAAAGTTAGAAACACTAGGCGAACCATTTCCTTCTTCTGGAACATAATTGATGCATTAGTTACTAGGCAATAATAGACATAAAGAGGATACGCCACTGAAACTAAGTAAAATACTACATATTTCCAGAAATAATAGCGCTTGCAATTTCTTCGAATGAAGAAATAAATCTGAAAACTGTCGTCTGTCCAGCTAAGTTTGTATGGAAATGAAACAAGACAGTAGAAGAAATTAAAGAATGATTTCAAAAGTTTCCACTCCATTTTTGTACAGTTTGAAGAACATGTGCTGCTGTGTAGAATGCTGATTAATATTATTTCCAAAATGCATGAATCTATTTGGATAATCCGTATACGTTATCACATGACATATATGAAAATAATTACATGGTTGAAAATGAACTTTTATTGGCTAGCGTTTTACCTTCGTGGAACCTGTCAGTAGTAATAAGTCATTTAGGAAAACCGTTAATTACATTTGATTGTGTTACTTTCACAACATTTACATGAACATAAGAGGAATATATATTCCGGGTATTCTATTTGACAATCTTTGGAACCAAACTAAATGTCTAGACAAATATAATCGGTAATCGGTGGGTTACTCATTCCGTTCAATTTTGTTTATTAATTACATCTAGTTCAGGGGGTACTTGAGGAAGGTAGTTTTATAATTTATAGCGTTGTAGCATTCTAGTAGCTGACGTCTTATAGATTAAGCCGACGACACTTCCAATTTGTTTATAGAATATATTTTATAGTACTTACTAAGGGGTGTAGGTATGCAGTCAGGGCATCCCCGACATATAACCTTTACTGGTTTTACTTGTCTGTACATTTTCCTTCGTAACAGTGATCGAATGACACGTAGTCCTATTAATAAAAGGAAATTCAACGATAAAAGATCGCTCTGATCCAAACCACTACAAACGTTTAACAACATGTTAACACGTATTGTAAATGTACATGTAAACAAGTATTTTTAGCATGGAATTGCATAACTTGTAAAAGATATATACCAGTATTGTCATAATCATAGGTCACCAAAGATTAACTATTTCTGAAACCGGCGAGCCAAATTTCGACCATCATCTAATTGTTTTCAAAATTAAGGCACTTGTAGATAATGGTATAATGAATTCTAACGCGAAAAAAGTTAGATCCAAAAATAGCACCATTCCGGCGGTATGGAACGTCCAACCCTGGACAGTAAATACACACTGGTGCCCGTATACGTGCTCCTAGAGACATGAACCTTAGCACAAAAAATCAAGCAAAAAATTAGGAAAAAGGGTTGTTTTGCTATTTTTGAAATTCCATCCAATACCGGATTTATGAGACAAAACTAATGCAAATATTAGCTTTGACTACGTTGTTCATAAGGAAGTTTTGTATTATGTATGTTCAATATTGCAACGCTGTTAAATCCGATGTTTGATTCAAAAATCCAATAACAACTCTTTTTTCCTAATTTTTTGCTTGGTTGTTGGTGCCAAGGTTCATGTCTCTAAGAGCACGTATCCGCATGCGCACCAACGTGTATTTACGGTCCAGGGTTGGACGGTCCATACCGCCGGACTGGTCCTTTTTTGGTCCTAACATTTTTCGCGTTAGAACTGATTAACCATTCTCTACAGGTGCCTTATTTTTGAAAACAATTAGATGATGCTCGAAATTTGGCTTGCCGGTTTCAGAAATAGTTATTCCAAAGTGTATAGAAATATGCCAATACTTTATTATATCCATAATTTGAAAACTTAGATAAAATATTATTGTGTATGAGAGAGTCAGTTTTTATATCATTTATTTTGATAATGGTGGTTTTATTTATTTATTTCTATTTACACATTTTCCTTCGTAGGAACATCATATTCTCATATTGCTTGTCGGTTAAACGTATCGCACAACATCCTCATTGCATCTGGCATCCCATATCATGATCAAGAAACGCTTTATATTGATATAAAGAAAGAAATCATAAAAATTTTGTATACTTCATTAATTCAGAATACAAAATTATTTTAAATTTACAAAATTTATTATTCACGAGACTAAACTTTATTTATCAACAAATGCAAAAACATGTCCTACACATAAAAATGCCATTGTCACATTCAAATTTTAAAAGAGATTAACGCCGACCCCGCTATATTTGCTACCAGTCCGAGAAAAGTTAAACACGTTATTTTCTTGATGTAATAAAAGTCTCCACTTTTGACTCCTTCCACCCTCACAGATCGCACCATTCTGCGACTCTCCGGAGCCAGAAAACATCGTTTCTGCAAATTATCCATAAGCTTTACGCTATTCTCGTCTACCATCGCCAAAAAGTTGGTAAACACTACCATGATTCCTGCCGCTCCTACGCCAGTCACAATTCCAATAGTCAAAATAAATGCGTCGTTCTGAGCTAGCCGGACTGCTATAACTGTTGAGATTATTATAAACGAGCCAATTAGTCCTTTAAAAGGGCACACAAATAATTTTCCGTACACACCATTATACAAAGTTATTAAAATCCTAAGCATCCGATATACAACTAAAACATCTCGAATCGATTTCCCTTGTCTATTTTTTAAACCAAGTTGGGCAGAAGACATCCGACAAAGATTTCCCACAGTAACTTTGAAAGTGTGTAAGAAGAGAAAACTTATGTGAACAATGATCGTGCCTGCGGACCAACCAGCCATACACCAATAAGCGTCTGCTATAACACCTGCTACTATAGCAACCGGTTCCCATGACGAGCCCCACATGAATAATAGCAGACGCCTGCAAAAGCTACCAAAGGAAAAAATGTCGTGTTGAAATTGATAAAATACAGGCAAAAATGTTGTAGTTGTCATAATACAGTCACCCACAAAGAGGGTGAGAACAAGGGCACGAATATTTCTGGAACCTTGAAATGCCTTTGTGCCACGAAAGTAAGTTTGTTCAAGGGTTTTTATAAGTAGTTCGGTGCCATTGTTCAGACTAACAACGTCTATGGCTTGAAAAATGGAAGGCGATTGGTTCATTAGGCAGCAGAGGGCGCCACAGGACCATAACAGTAAAAATACGAGACGAAGTAGTTCCATTCGCTCAAGCATCATTGATGCTTCAGTGACTAGGAAATAAATGATGTAGAATGTATACAGCACCGAAATTACAAAATATACAACATATTTCCAGACGTAGTAGCGTTTGCAATTTTTTTGGAGGGTAAAATGAACCTCGAACCTGTCTTCAGACCAAGTAAGTTTGTAGGGAAATGCAAAGACGCGATAGAAGAAATTTAAAAATGGTTTCGCAAGTTTCCTTTCCATTTTCGCGAAGAGACTGAAAAGATTTTGTAGGTATAACAGCGTGTGTTGACTACGGGGAAAAACGCGGAGTAAACTTGAATAAGTTTAATAAGTAATCGGAAATGCATATATCACATTGTTGGAATTCCAATAATCGTTACGTGTTGTAAGTCGTGAAATGACATTAATTTGTAGGTACAACAGTTATAATTGGCAGGGGTGTTACCACATGTCAGCTACAAGAGGGGGTTTGGAATAACCATTAATTTAGTTTTTGTGTGTGTCACTAGCAATTTTGTAATAAAACAGTTAAAAATGGTCAAACGGACGTGTTAATGCCACAATATAGCAATTTTTTATGCAAGTCTAATCCTTTTTCATAGCTTTATATAATTTAGACAGCAGAACACTCATTTGAGTATCAAATTTCATAAAGCTTCAATAAAACACTAAATAGTTAAGATGCCAAATGCCAATAATATAATAATTACTCACATTAAAATTGTAGGTGTCATAACCCCGTGATGGGTCGTTCTAGGGGATTTAAAAACGAGTATCAACTACATTGTTAGATTTCGTACAATGAAACAAAGCTTTATATACACGGTGTTTCATATGTAGATTTATTGAATACAACTACGATTTATAGGTCCGATTAAAATATTAATTATGAAATGCAATTTTTTATAGTTTTTTCTCCAGCTTGTGTTCACAGCTTACAAATGTTTTATATGCATAGAAATAGGCACTGCTGTAAAAAAACTTTTTACAAAATCGTTACATCTGAATACACGAGACTGGGCGTTTTACCATGTCGGAATCTATCTGTTGTAATAATTAATTCGCAATACTCATTAATTAAGTATAACTCTTTTTCACTAAATATTTTGAAACAAAACGGATAGACTAAGGAAATAATCTGTGTATATAAAAATCTGAGTGTTGTATTTTGCATTTAATTATCTAGATAAGTAGATATAGCCATATATTTAAAAATTTAGTGTACACACAAGCTTTATTACAATATAGATTAGGCAAATTTGCTATATAATAAAGAGCCAATTACCATATTTTATTGCGTATAAAATCCGTCCTAACAAATTGGCGGATAATAATCTATACACATTTTACCAATCTTCCAGTATAATATAAACTATATGTAATGTTCGGGATAAAACATTTAAACTTTAAAAGATATTAATGCCGACCCCGCTATATTTCCCACCAACCCAAGAAACGTTAAACAAGTAATTTTCTTGATACAATAAAAATCCCCGCTTTTAACTCCCTCTACTCTTACAGATCGCACCATTCTACGACATTCCGGAGCCATAAAACATCTTTTCTGTAAATTATTACTAAGTTTCACGCTGTTCTCGTAGATCATTGCCAAAAAGTTGGTAAACACTAGCATGATACCCCCAGAACCTATGCCAATCACAACTCCAAAAGCCATTATAAATCCATCATTTTGAGCAAGCCGAACAGATATAACTGTTGATATGATAAGAAACGTACCAATTAATGCTTTAAAGGGACTCACAAATAGTTTCCCGTACACCCCATTATATAATGTTACTAAGATTCTCAGCATGCGGTAAACAACCAAAACGTCTCGAATCGACTTCCTCGAATTTCGTTTTAGTCCAATTTGGAATGATGACCTGCAAAGGATGTGTACGGTGACTTTAAATGTATGTAAAAAGAGAAAGCTTATGTGAGTAATTATCGTGCCTGCTCCCCAACCAACCATACACCAGTAAACGTCTGCTGAAACACCGATAACAATGGCCTCCAGTATCCATGATGGACCCCCTAAAAATATTACGAGGCGACTGCAGATGCTACCCATCGAAAAGAAGTCTTGTTGCAATTGATAAAACACAGGAAGAAGTATGATAGTCGAGGTAATGCAGTCAAGCAAAAAGAGAGTAAGAACTAACGCACGAAGATTTCTGGAACCTTGAAATGCCAATGTATCACGAAAATGGGTATGTTCCAGAGTCGTTATGAGAAATTCGGTCCCGTTGCATAGGCGCACAACGTCTACAGCTTGAAAAAAATTGGGCGATTGGTTCATTACACAACAGAGGACGCCACAGGACCACAAAAGTAAAAACACTAGTCGAATCAGTTCCATTCGTTGGAGCATACCTGATGCTTCCGTGACTAAGTAGAAAAGGACGTATAGGGGATACAAAACCGAAATTAGGCAGTATGCAACATATTTCCAGATATAGTAATGCTTGCAATTTTTCCGAATAGTAAAACGAACCTGAAAACTCTCTACCGCCCAGGACAGTTTGTACGGAAAGGAAGGAGTGTAATAGAACAAATTTAAAAAGGGTTTCTGAAGTTTCCTTTCCATGTTTGGTGAAATACAGGAAATGTCCTGTGATGTATAAAAACATGTACTGACATACACAAGGAGAAGTGAAAGTTCCAACTTGCATGTGAAGGGTTATCGAAATTTGGATAGTAGTTACCTGTTATTCCATGATATGACATTAATTTGTAGGTACACAATACATAATTTGGTAGGGCTTTTCTTTCTTAAATCTGTCATTATCTTATCAGTAAGTTGTCAGATTTAACATAACCAATAATTATATATGATTGTGTTCATGTATTTCCCAAGCTGTTTTAAGTCACACGGTTACAAGATGGTAGATGGAACATTATGGTTACAATTATGAAAGTCTATGAAATGGATTCTATGAAAGGACTGTTGAGATAATGTCAACTCGTCGTGCCAGTTTTATCCAATTAAATCTCAAAGGCAGTTATGACCAGAAGTTTAGCCGGAAAATATTTTTAAACTGGGCGAAATATGTTTATGTCTGACCATTTCACACCGTCCATTTCAAAACTACGTATTGTATCTGAATAAATTAGGTAAATTAGGAACTGGCGTACCCACTAATGCTTATGCAATTATTTCCAGTCAAATATAAATAACTGTTGTACTAATAATGAACGCCAATTAAATGTGTGGGTACTCCGTAAGTAATAAAATACACAAAATGGAACATTTTTAATGCTACTGCATTTTGTCAAAACCATTAAGCTGTTACATACAATTTCTTACCGACACTTTTAAACTTTAAAGGATATTAAGGCCGACCCGGTAATATTCCCCACCATTCCAAGAAATGTTAAGCACGTGATTTTCTGGATGTGGTAAAAACTTCCACTTTTGACTCCTTCCACCCTTACACACCGTACCATTCTACGACTCTCCGGAGTCATAAAGCACCTTTTCTGTAAGTCCTTCCTAAACTTCACACTGTTCTCGTGAATCATGGCCAAGAAGCTGGTAAAAACCAACATAATCCCTGCCGACCCGACGCCAGCTACAAGTCCAAAGCCCAAAATCATTCCGTCGTTGTGACCTAACCGTATTGAAATTACTGCCGAAAGTACCAATCCTGATCCAATTAGGGCTTTAAAAGGACTCGCGTATAGTTTCCCGTATACGTCATTATAACATCCCGTTAAGATCCGCAGCATTTGGGAAATAACTAAGACATCTCGAATCGTTTTGCTCGTTTTTATTTTTGCTCCCAACTGCAATGGCCACATCGCGCAAAGTCTCTTCACGATCGTTTTGAAAGTGTGTAAAAACAGGAAACTAACGTGAACCACTATGGTTCCCGCGCCGTAGTTCAACATGCACCAGTAGACATCCGTTAAAACACCGACCACTGCTGCAACCGGTTTGCATGACGATCCCCCTATAAAAATTATGAAACGTCGGCAAAAGCTACCCAACAAGAAAGAGGTTTGAAATTGGTGCAGCAGAGGAAAAAGCATAACCGCCGATAAAATACAGTCTGCTACAAAAAGAGTGAGAAAAATTCCGCGAAGATTTCTTGACCCCTGAAATGCATTGGCGTCACGAAAATATTTTTCTTCAAGAGTCCTTATCAGGATTTCCGTACTGTTGGCCAGGCTGAGAACGTCCCCCGCTCGGAAGAAAGTAGGTGATTGGTTGATTAACGCAAAGAGGACACCGACGGACCATATGAGTAAAAATACCAGTCGGAAAAATTCTTTCCGGTGAAGCATTCCTGAGGCATCGGTTGCCAGGAAAGAAATTACGTAGAGAGTATACAGCACAGAAATTAGGTAGTACACCACGTACTTCCAAAAGTAATAATGATAGCTATCCTTCTCGAGGGTAAAGTGAATCCGAAAGCTGTCTTCAATCCAAGTGAGGTTATATGGAAAAGCGACAATGTGGTGGAAGAAATCTAAAGATGGTTTCAAAATTTTTTGATCCATTTTAGGAAAATGTAAGAAGTATTTTGCCGATGCGATAGCGTGGTGTTAGGTAGTATTGTTGTGGAAAGTGTTTGTAAACGCGTAGGTTGCATTACTTCTGGGAAGCATGACAAAAAGTAAAATGCAGAAAAGACTAGAGTTCAAGAGGCGGGAAGAGGTGTCAGTCGTAATGGATGCCATATAAATAAGATTAGACTAATTGACTGTTTCATGCAATTCCAATAAACCGCTGTAAACGTTGTAGAAAAGGTACACTCTTGTTCGAAGTTAATGGTTGCTCACACAATGTCAACGTGGATTGTGGTATAAACTGAATATAACTTACTATTTACTACTGTTAATAAATCCACACAGAGAGGGTGAGCACGTTTAACAGACACATACGACGATTCTAACAAGATACACTATAATGTACCTTAATAAACAGCGCCCCTCTCTTGGAAACCCTATGTAGATGGAATTCCCCCATCAAGGGCGAATATGCATACAGAAATGGCTGAATGTTAATGAAAATATGCAATTATATCTTCGATTTTCCTAAAAGTAATAAATGTAGCATGAAATAATACTAAGGGCGTATAAAATATATCACGTCAGACGTAATACGACAACGGCAAATGATAACTATTACTTTTATGATATCTATTGATTATATATTGTTTAATGATTATATAGTTTTGCCCCTTTAATTACTCACTTGTACAAGAGGCTGAGATGATATGAATGAAGTTGTCAAGCCACATTTTTAGTAACAGTTTATGTTTGCTTTTGTTGCAAATTTTGTGGTCGTGTAAGCAATTTTCAAATAAATTAATAAATGCACGTTTAACCATGTCATATTTTGGGGCTTCGTTATGTTTTATAACCATTATATTTTTATTTTTACTTTCATGATACAAATTCTATAAAAATTATTTCCAGCCATGCATTATGTTCTTTTGCAAATGTCACTTACACATAAACACAACACCTTATCCCGAATCACTCATCACAAAGTAGAGTTCTCCCACGACTTATCGATTAGATTAAAATATGCTCAGCTCAAACATTGAAAAATATTAAGGCAGAACCCGTCATGTTGGCCACCAATCCTAAATACGTCAAACCCGTGATTTTTTTGATTTCATAAAATATTCCACTCTTAACCGCCTCTACTTTACAAGCCATAACCATTCTCTTCCCATCTCTTGTTCCACCCTGTTTCATTTCCAAAATTCCTCTCAACTTCAAACTATACTCGTTCACCATCGCCACAAAAGTGATAAACATCATAAGTACCACAACACAGCATACCAGCAAAATCAATCCACATGCGAAAATTAACGGATTATTTTCAGAGAATCGAACTGCCATTAAAACTGACATGACAATGCAAATTCCTACCATAGATTTAAAAGGGCCCACAAAAAATATTCCGTACACTTCATTATAGAGTCTGGTCAAAATACGGAGATTGTTGTAAATCAGGATTACTTTCCGGGTTAATCGATCACCAGCCCGACTTGGCACACCAAAATCTTTGGATTTCATTCCCATCTTCAATATATTTTGAATTGTGTCTTTAAACGTAAGCATAAACAGAAAATTGATATGAATGGATATGAACCCATTACCCCACATAAAAACCATCCATACTAAATCAATTGACAGTGCCACTATAAAACCTACAGGCTCTAGGGATGGACCACCAAAGAACACAATTAATTTTCGAAAAAGGCCTCCAAAATCCCAAGGTTCCGTTTGGAACACTATAGCAATAGGTAAAATACATATCATGGCGGCGAAACAATAAGTAGCCAAAATAGACAATATTAGTGAGCGAATTTTCCTCGATTTTTGATAAGCCTCCGGATTGTGAAAATGTTTGACTTCCAGATTTGTCATGAGAGTTTCCGTTCCGTTTACCAAGTTAACGACATCCCTACCCCGGAACCAGTGGGGGCATTGCCCATTGTACAAAGAAAAACCGCCAACGTTCCACATTAACAAAAAGGCGAATCTGATAAAGTCCTTTTGTTTTAGATATTGAGGACATTTTATTATCAGTAGACAATGAAGATACAGGGAGTAGATGATAGCAAGCAGGTATATATTGATCCATTTCCAAGTTTTGTAGTGTTTGCTTTTTGGATCTAAACTGAAGTACACTCTAAAACTTCTTGTGGCTACCGCCTCTTTCCAGTGGAGTTGGTAGGGGAAAACGTAGATTTTGTACAAAATTGTGCAGTATGGTTTCAATATTTGGATTTCCATTAGAAATAACGAAATGCTGAATAAACTTATGAAAAGTGTAGCTTCATAACCTTGCAAATATGCAGGTGAGGAAAATGAATGTCACGGTGAACATGCTGAATTATCGAAACCGAAAAATTACTTATAATACAATCTAATGGCTTTGTATATTGGTAGGTATATTGGTAATATTTATAGCGTGTCTTGCAACTGACACCGACGGGACTGGAGCAGGTTGTTGGAAACTTCTGCTGAGCTAATGAAGGGTTGTCACCTTTTTGTTGGCTCAGAATGGTGATTATATATATCGTAAATATTAGTTTTCCTTTTCCGAAATAATTGGAGATTACAAAAAATTGATTAATGAAAAGAATAGAAACGTGTGTCCCCCTTTTCAAAAAGTATTATTTAGTTGTTTGTCTTTTAAATATTTCATTTTTTTGTTTGAAGTACTCAAACTTTGGAATCCGTACAATTTTTTCTATATGAATGTTTCTTCCAAATTTCATAAGAGGTGCATTTAGGACAGCTTATGGGAAAATGGATAAGTCATTTGTGAGTTATCGTGATTCATGACAGAACGACAAACAAACTGTATGTTTGTATAAACCATTTTCAGTACAAAATATAGTTCGCAGTTATGCATAATAATAAACAACTTTTGTGTTAATACGAATAGACAATTTAATGAATTATTAATCCCGAATCCTGAGAATCACATGCATTTTCCTGACTATTGTAGAAACTAATTGACAAGATGTCAGAAATTGATTATTGTAATAGCTATGTATATATTTGTGAAAAAATCAATATGACAACCACATATATCTTAAAATTGACCAACGATGAACGTTCTAAAAAATGCTAACCTGGAAGGTATAATTTTCCTTTCGGTGGTTTGGTCAAAAATTTAAGATTACATAGAAGCGGGGGAATTGACTTACGTCGTGTATTTAATTGAGTCAGAAACATTTCTTAGAAGGGTGTGGATTGGGCGATTGTCGTTCCGTATCGGAAAAGTAACTGAACTCCAAGTAAATGCACCAGTTCACTGCACGTTACATTTGTGATAATATAAATTAAATATGCCAGTTTCTTTTAATTGCATATAATCGCTACAAATCTGGTACGTTTAGGAATTTAAGTCAACGTTAAAGAAAGGGTTATATGCACATCAAATTAAGGTACTTTTATTGTCCGCCCATGCATACTTTGATTGCCATTTTCAGAAAAAACAGCGCTAGAAATTGCATCAGAACAATGTAGTTATGCCGTAGTGTATTTGGTATACAATTGCATAAAAGTAAAATAAGATTATTTGGCAGGAAATTGTGTTGTTATAATAGCCACATGGTAACAGCCAATAATCAGAGAAGACGGAAGCTTCTCATGAAAAGCATTTCGGAGTTCCATGAATTACATATTTTTTGTTTTGGTTATAACCAGATCAGCGTCAGGTCAGCTATTTGCTTTTACGTCAATTATACCATAATAAAAAGCTTGCAAAGTGATGACGTATGTCTAAATGTTTAATTGAAATGAAGTGTGTGTTATGAAGTCCAATTGCATGTGATTGTCATTTGTCCCCCCCCCTTCTTCAATATATATGCTTTTAAAGTAATACAACCGATTCAGCAAACATGAAAACATGAAGCATGAAAACAAATATGTATAAAACAATTTTAAAAGATAATTTAATACCATGAAATGACGCCGTACCAATTTGTGGTATGTGCAAGTAAAACTGCAATTGACGAAACTGTTAATTGCATTTAAAACATTTAAAAATCTATCGTCATCAAAAGCAGGTTCCTTTAATAAAAAATATGCAACTCTTATACAATTAGTCATAGAATAAAATACATGTGTAATTAAAGTTTTTATGTTTCTGACAATAATGTACTTTTGCTAAATGCCAGTGCACAAAAATATGTAATTCTACTGAACATTCTACAACTCTGTTCATTACGTTAACATCGAACATAAAGAAGATAGCTTCAAGCTAGTTTATACTCAAACCTTAAATGAGATTAAAGCTGAACCTGTCATGTTTGCCACCAACCCCAAATATGTCATACACGTGATTTTTTGGATTTCATAAAACATCCCATTCCTTACCGCTTCCACTTTAAAAGCTGAAACCATTCTCCTCCCATCTCTCGTCCCACTCTGTTTCCTCTCTAAAACTTCTTGCAACTTTACACTATACTCATGTACCATGGCCATAAATGTGATAAACAGCATTAGTATTCCCACGCAACAAATGAGCATGGCCAATCCAAATGCTAAAATTAGTGGATTATGTGCAGAAAACCGAACAGATAGTAGAACCGACAAAACAATACAACAAGCAATCATTGACTTAAAAGGACCTACTGGTTAAAATACGAAGGTTATCGTAAATCAAAATAAGCTTCCGTGTAAGTCGATCACTAGCCCGACATGGCACGCCAAACCCTCTGGATTTCGTGCTCATTTTCAACATATTTTGAATCGTGTCTTTGAACGTAAGCATAAATAAAAAGTTAATGTGAATGGACGTTAACCCGCTACCCCACATAAGATACATCCATACTATATCAACTGCCGTGGCCACTACAAACCCTAGTATGTCCAATGATGATCCACCAATAAAAACAATTAATTTTCTAAAAATACCTCCAAAATCCCACAGTTCAGTTTGATACATCAAAATCACAGGTAGACAACACACCAGGGACAAAATACAATACGCCACCAGGAGGGACAATATAAGGGAGCGAATTTTTCTCGACTTTTGATATGCTTCCGGATCGTGAAAATGTTTTACTTCCAGATTCGTCATCAATGTCTCCGTCCCGTTTACCAAGTTCACAACGTCCCTTCCTCGAAACCAGTGGGGGCTTTGTCCGTTGGTTAAGGAGAAGCCGCCAACATTCCACATAGTTAAAAATGCAAACCTTAAGAAGTCCTTGTCTTTTAAATATTTCGGACATTTTGTTAGCATTAAAGTGTTAAGGTAGAGAAGATAAGTTACAGCAAGTAAGTAAATAATAAGCCACTTCCAGACTCTATAGTGTTTGCTTTTCGCATCTAAACTAAAGTACACTCTGAAACTTTTTGTGGCTACTGCCTCTTCCCAGTGAAGCTGGTAGGGGAAGGTGTAAATACGGTACAAAAATGTGAAGAAGGGCTTCAGTATTTGAATTTCCATGAGGAACAGCAAAACGTTGGGAACAACAAAGTATTTAGGTACGTAACCTCACGAACAAGTCGGAAAAGGAAGTGAATGTCATGGCTAAGGTCCTTCAGTATCAGCTAAAGTATTTTTAACACGAACTATATGATGAATATTGAAATGTATTAATTTAAGCAGCAAATTGGTAGGTATAGTATTTAAGTGTGTCTGGTAATTAACTGTGTCGCGACTTCAGAAGCATATTACTGGTTTTAGCTAATTGTATAGGGTTGTCAGCATTTGATAACATATATCAAATGGTCATTATAGGTTTGTTGGGAATATTAATTTTCCTTTTAGGCTTAATTGAAAAAAAAACAGTGAATGGCTAAAACTAATGAAAACTAAAGCAAATCGTTGGGCCAATGAAAATTAGTATTTTATTACCGTAAGAAACAATCTATGGAGTATGGCGTATATCTCTACGTTTTTGTAAGTCTAACGTATTTTTTTCACAAACATGCAACAATCAAAGATGACTTTTATGAATGATATCACAAATTTTCTGATCAGTCTTAACATATGTACTTTTGTAAAAGATGTAGAAAAGTAAAAGTTATTGGTGGCGTGTGAAGGACGCATAAAATAAAATAATTTCTACACATTACTGAGCTATAAACTAACAGAGGGCATTTATTAATTATTAATTAAAATAATGCAAAAAATATTCAATATTAAATTATTTATTTAGATTTATTAGAACCAGATTTTTTTTTACAAATATCATAAATTACCGTTTCTTAATTTACTCTGAACTCAAATTTTAAATGAGATTAAAGCAGAACCCGTCATATTGGCCACCAGCCCCAAATACGTCAGAACCGTAGCTTTTTTGATTTCATAAAAGACTCCACTTCTTACTGCTTCCACCCTAAAAGCCTTAACCATTCTCTTCCCATCCCTTGTCCCACTCTGCTTCCTCCCTAAAATTTCTCGTAAGCTTAAACTATACTCGTTTACCATGGCCATAAATGTGATGAAAAGAACAAGCACTGCCGCACAGCAAACGAGCAGGGTCAGCCCAAAAGCTAAAATAAGTTTACTATCTTCTGAGAATCGAACTGCTATCAAGACGGATAAAACGATACACCAAGCCACCATTGACTTAAACGGCCCCACGAAAAAAACGCCATACACTTCGTTATAAAGTCTGGTTAATATCCGGAGATTGTTATAAATCAGAATTAGATGTTGGGTTAGGCGATCTCCCGCCCGACTTGGGACACCAAAACCTCTAGATTGTTCGGCCATCTTTACCATATTTTGAACAGTGGCCTTAAACGTCAACATAAACAGAAAATTTATGTGAATCGACGTAAGCCCATTGCCCCACAAAAGAAACATCCATATTAAATCCGCTATTGTCGCTACTAAAAATGCAAGGGCTTTAAGCGACGGTCCCCCTAGGAAAACAATTAATTTGAGGAATAGACCCCCAAATCCCCAAGGCTCGGATTGATACATGACCACAATAGGTAAACAAAATACCAGGGAGGAGAAGCAATAAAACACCAGTATAGACATGATTTGTGAGCGAATTTTTCTCGATTTTTGATATGCCTCGGGATCGTGAAAATGGTTTGCTTCCAGATTAGTCATAAGGGCCTCCGTTCCGTTTACCAAGTTAACAACGTCCTTTCCTCGAAACCAGTGGGGACTTTGGCCGTTGAATAGGGAGAAACCGGCCACGTTCCACATCAGTAGAAAGGCAAACCTTAAAAAGTCCCGTTGTTTCAGGTACTTGGGACACTTGGTTACCAGGAGAAAATGAAGATAGATGGAGTACATTACGGCAAGGAGGTATATATTGATCCTTTTCCATTCTCTATAGTGTTTGCTTTTCGTATCCAAACTGAAGTACACCCGGAAACTTTTTGTGGCTATGGCCTCTTCCCAGTGAAACTGGTAAGGGAACGTGTAAATATGGTACAGAAATGTGAAGTACGGTTTCAATATTTGTATTTCCATGAGAGGCTGAAAATCCGGGTTAAACTGGAAGAAAGTGTAGGTACGTAGCCTTGCAAGGAAGTCGTAAAGAGAAGTGAATGTCACGGTTGGATTCCTGCATTATTGAGCAATGAAATATTTTTTGTAAGATGGAGAAATAACAATGTTTCGTTTAATAACTTACATTTTAATTATGTAGGTATAGTATTTAAGCGTGTTGTCCAATTGACAGCCACGTGACTTATTAGGAACTTATTAAGAGTTCTGATGTATTAATGGTGGGTTGTCATCATTTTTGTGTATTTATACATTGTAATTTCTTCGTTTTTCTAATTGGAAAAATATGAGTGGCTACAACTGTTAAAGATGTTGATTGGAGAAAATTTGGTAGGGAATGTGAATGAAACCCGACAATATCTTTAAACGAGAAACCATTTAACGACTGCTACCTGTATGTACAGGTTATGAAAAGTCAGACATATGCTGGGTGATTGATGTTCTGACGAGCAGCTTTCAGAATTTGCAAATGACTAGAAGCTACTGTATATTTAGCATATGATATTAGATATTATTAATAAATATGTTTTGTTATTTCCTGTATGTTCCTACACTATTTTCCTATAGCTTCCCAATGTCAATTATCTCGATGATTGACATTAGGTTCACCGTGAATATGGTTAATACTGTTTAGTGACTAAATACGAAACAGTTCTTGTATTCTGAATGATACTGTCGTAATTGGGGAATGCATAATAAATGTCAGCATTTTTAGTATTTTAGTTGCATACGGCGAAATCGGGGTCACGATGGAGAAAATAACAGTAATAAAACAGGAAATATATACATATATAGCTTTCCAGATGTGGTTGCAACTTTTTATTTGCGAGAATCATTTTCTTAATAACTCGGTCCGTCCATAAAGGAATCCGGGGCAATGCTCTTTTGTGTCAGGAAAAACAACGGTCATTTTAATTTATGTTTAGGTACTAAAATATTCCCACCCCGTGTGCAATGTCCTCAGAAAAACTAAGCAATAAGTCAGCAGAGACATAAATCGGTTCACTACCATTTCAAAGCCTAAATTTACACGGGCATAAGGAAATTATTTTAGGATGCTATGTATATGTGGGTGTGTCCGTTGTTTGGCATTAACCATTTCACTGAATTGTTACAATTTGTAATGTGACAATGCAGGTCACCTTTTAGTTATTATTATGTATCGCATACGCTTTTAATACATGTAAACGTTACTCTGTGCTAAACCGGTATATTGTTATGCATGACCGATGTATGGCGTGAAGCATTAGAAATATAAAGCACAAATGCAAGCCCGTGTCGTTGTAATTTACTGCAGTTGCAAAGGTGAAATGCAATATTCACTAAGATATGTAAGAATCATTGTCGTAAGCAGCAAATGCAATCGCCCAAGATAATTTAAATTTTAAATTTTAACCTTACCTATGATTCAGAGATTCTTTTTTAAACCTTGTTGTTTTTAAAGTTGTTGTATTAAGCCATTTTGGTTTAAAATATAATTCAGCACCATAAATTGACATTACCAGCTATTTTATTAATATTGGCATTAAGTTCAGTCAAACTACTATAATATTTATTAAAAATTTATACTTATGTGCTTCACTTGACGACATTTTTCTACTCAAACTTTATAGTAAAGTTAGAATTACACGTTAATTTTAAACACATTACATTGTGCTTTATTCTACTTTTAATCATTTACTGCACTATTTTTAGTTTTATGCAAGCTTATTTTTCGGAATACCTCAAAAGCTTTACAAGTGTGCCTCTTTTTACTAAAAATTAAAGAGCTCAAAGGCCTACTCAATATTTCATTTATTTATGGCACACTAGTACACAGTATTGTAGAAAATAAAATGAAATATTTGATAAACCAAAAAATGACAATGTTCCTTTGTGTTTTAGTTTTCTCTTACATATTCATACTATACAAATTTATTTTAGTAACCTATTTTATGCATATAATATGATATCGTAAAAATACTGGCTGCCCGTAGAAAGTTTCAGCTTGTAGGAACCACAACGTGTTAAGTATTCTAATATTGTGTACTTGGTTCTTAGAATATATCTTACGTGAGCATATTTGTGATTTACAATTCTCAAAACAAGCATTTCCAATACGAAAGTTAAATTGGAGTGCTGCTGGAAGGAACGGACTACGAATAAGCGGTGACGTTAAAAACAAATTTTAACGGCAGGAAGAAGTTAGTTTAATCATCAAAGATATAGGTAAATCTATTAAGCTATCGGTATCATATTGATAAACATATTTCTTAAAAGTCCGATGTTCCAAAAATATTAAATTTACCCTGTTCAAATGTAACATTATAGCGCATAAGTTAATAAATCAGCATTTAGTATTTACTTAATAAGTGACGAACTCCATCCAGATAACTGTAAGCTGGACTGCAGGAACTCGGCTTCACAATTGGATAGAACAAAATTTGTTGTGATTTCAAGATATAAAATTTAATGTATAATGGTAAATGCAGATGTTTCTCTTATTGACAGCATTCTCATGGATAAGGTTGTGTTACAAGTAAATTGGGAGTTTATTGTGCTAATACATATTTACTATGTGTTGTTCATGTGATATGCTTCTATCTATAAGCTATATCATGATTATGAAGCACTTAAATAGTCATCCCTTTAAAAATTTAGACTTGCCGGTGAAAATGCGAGCTCGTTTCACCATCTATACTGTTTGTATTCTAGCTTGCTTTGAAATATTGCATGATTTATAGAACACTTTGTACACCATTAACATCATGGTTTACCAGAACAAAAATGTTTTATATGCAGTGGTTATTAGATAGCTTTAATAGTTTACCTAATATCAACATTTTTATCACTCCAAATATCTTACAAATAAACATTCAGACACACTTATTAGTTTACTAACAAAAACAACAAGAATTTTTTGAATTTTTAGGATGTCATTGGCGAAATTGTTCACTAAATTTATTGTGGGACTATTTTCGGTGCTATATTGTACTACACCCTTTGAGCAAAGTTCGGCGATGTGCGCCAATTATTCGCTTAAACACTTTACCATGTATTCAATACACATACGTTGTGTTTATAAACATGCTTCCTGTATAGCCTAAATGGGAAAGGTATCTGCAAACTGTGGCGCACATCCACTACTTTAAACTAGTGTCATATGTACTAGAATAAATAATATCGCAAAACGGACATAAGTATGCTTAAGGTTAAAATGTTAACAACTATAAATTTCTACTAAAAAACGGTGGAACTTATCTATCTGTTCTTTTGCAATAGGTTTGGCTACGGTCATACATGCAATAAAGTATTTTACTCTAAATATGAAAAATTAAAAGCGAATTATCAATAACAAATATAAACTGCCAAATAAAGAACATTTAGTCAGGCCACCAATAGCGGTCCGTAATATTCTTAAGTTATGCCCCAAAACTACTCCAAAAATATAAATTATTTTTATAAAAACAATTGTGAGATTGCTAAAAGTTCACATAAGTTACGACCAAAAATTCTTCAAAGTGACTTTCCTTGTATTTATAAAACCTCACCGTATTTTCATTACCCTTTCCGTGGAAGCAGCAAAATTCTTCCATCATAAAAGAAAAAAATCAGTATTTCAACTATACTAAGCGGTAACACACCACCGTCTACAACAGTTCAAAATGTTGAGCTCTAGATGGTTTAAACTGACCGAAAAATGTTTTAAAATAGGTTGTGCAATTGGCAGCATCAGTTTGATATACGATAAAAAAGAAGAAACATTTTGCTTGGTTCCTTCACTGTATCTTCGGGTTTGGATTAATATTTTTATTTTTGTAATTCACATAATTTTAAAATTATGTTTGTTAAACATACTTCGAGAAGAAAACTTATTGGATGATTACCATTTATCATTTGCCATCTCGTACCTGTACCTAGTCACTTTGACTGTCTTTTTTAATGCGACAATTTATTTATGCGACACTGCAAAATTTTTAAATGAACTAGTAACATACTATAGATATTTGCACAGTAAGTTCCTAATAACTTTCCTTAAATTTTAAATTTATTTAATTAAATAATCATAAATTATATGACCAAACATTTTTCCAGGAACATACATGCCCCGACTCAATCCAGAAAGATGTCGAATAAACTACATGGTTGATGCTGTGACGACGGCAGGCTTTATAATGTTCAGTTTTACCTCTGACCAAATTTACCCCTCTAACCGTGTATCACAGCTCGTCTAAAAAATGCTTCCCGAAACATCCAGGGCATTCCATGAGCATACTAACTACTTACATCTTACAATCTTACAAAACATAAACACAAATTACGACATTCACACAATACCATAGTTCTAGCTACTACAGTCACCACAGATGCATTTCTTGTTTCAACGGTAGTCTCTTTTATAACTTTGATTATTTTCAACTGGATTTTCATCGCCATGTTTCCTAAGGGTCCAGGTACTGTAGGAGCTTATATACCCGCTGAACATTTTACTATTCCTGTAAGACTAGCCGTTATATTACTGCACTTTTATGTTATAGCTGTTTTAATATGGAATAGCGCACTATGTGTAATTATTGGTTTTTCCTACTTAATTTACGTAACGTTAATACTAACCACGGAACTCCGCTTAGGACGACGAAACTATCGGACCGAACCTTGCCTTCGATTAGTAGCTTCCAATATACGGCACACTTACTTAGCATTTCAAGTTCTACATCATAATGCTATTAGTTACGTAGGCTTACAGCTATTTGTTTGTAATGCACTATTAATGTTTACCGTTATTTATAATAACTTGGTACTGATACTGTATTGGGGCGACTTGAATATATACAGTAAAATCCCGCTACTATTGTGTTCGGTGTTTATTTTGGTATCATGGGTGATTGTATTAGAACTTGGGATGTGTTTTTTCATTCGCACCACGAAAGTCATCAAATCATGGAAAGGAGGGACCTGGAATCGTGATAATCAATTTGAGAAAAAAGTAATGAAAAAATTTGCGACATCCTGTAAACCAATTGTGCTATCTTACGGCACAAAATTTGTGATTAATAGAGTCACGATACTTAAATTTGCCCGAGGTGTTATAAGAGGTACCTTAAGAGCGTTGCTAACCACAAGATAGATATTGATATAGCATGTAAAATGCTTTTTTTATTTTAATGTAAAATTACAACTGTATGTTACCATAAAACATTTTATCTTGCTTTAAAAAAATGAAAAAAGAATAAAATTTAATATTAAAAATATTGATTAATCTGATTTTTTAAATGTGGCTGAATTGCTGTGCCTCAAATACAAAAAACGATAACGTGTTCGTACTATGTTTTTCCTTACAATATAAAACATTCTATGGAAGCCACATGTAGCCTATACTTTTTAATTTATAAATTTCTGCATAATACATATATTCCATTTTATCAGTACACGAAATTGCCATCTTTTACAGCTTTAATATTCTAATTTAGAACATAAAACCCGAACAAATCATCACTTTCTTAGTACGACAGAATGTTTGATAATACGAATGTTTTACTATAAATTACCGCAAACGGTAAAATTAGACATCTATGCTATTGAGATTGTCACTTCTTGTATATAATCGTTGTGGGCATGTAGTTTAAATTTAGTACCCTCATTAAACTTATAATAGCATAGTTAATATTTTAGATTTTGTTTAAACGTGAATATTGTTCATTACCAGACAAAGATAAGAAGTAGAGAAGTATATTGGCATTAGCTATGAATACTACGAATAATTAATTGGTTTTACTAAATAAATCAAGTGTTTTATAATTGTCTCGAAATCTTTGACAAGATATTATCATATAGAAAGAAACGGATCTTTATCAGTTGATCAGTTGATATGTTGAAAAATTAATTTCTATACCGTTTAAAAATAATAAATTTTGGGAAGTTACTTTTATCAACGCATGAAATCAAAGTAAAATTATACAAATTCGTTCTTTATAGAAACGGTCTAAACTTTAAAAGAAATTAGCACAGAACCTGTCAAATTTGCCACCAATCCCAAAACGGTAAAGCACGTGATTTTTTTAATATCATAAAATATTCCGCATCGTACCGCCTCTATTTTGCATGCTGCCGCCATTCTTTTCCCTTCTTTTGTGCCACTTTGCTTTTTGTCTAAAAGATCTCGCAATTTTCGGCTATACTCGTTCACCATGGCCATAAATGTAGTAAAAAGCACCAGCACAGCAACACAGCAAACAAGCATGGTTAATCCAAAAGCTAAAATTAACGAATTGTTTTCTGAGAACCGAACTGCCAGCAAAACTGACATGACAAGACAAGATATTGCTATTGATTTAAAAGGTCCCACAAAAAATGTTCCATACACTTCATTATATAGTCGGGTTAGTAAACGTAGATTATGATAAATCAGTATAAGCTTCCTAGTTAATTGATCCCCTGCCCGAGTGGACATGCCAAATCCTTTCGTCCGTAGTGCCATATTCATCATATTTTGAACGGCGTCTTTGAATGTCAGCATAAATAGAAAATTTATATGAATCGAAATTATAGAGTTTCCCCACATCAAATATATCCATGTTAGATCCACTGAAATTGCTACTATAAATCCGACGGTTTTAAAGGATGAACCCCCAAAGAAAATAATGATATGGTAGAAGAAACCACCAATATCCCAGGGTTCGCCCAGCGCCATTAGAACGACAGGTAAGCAAAAGACCAGGGAAGATATGCAGTATCCCACTAACATCGACAAAATAAGTGAACGAATTTTTCTCGACTTTCGGAATGCCTCCGGACTGTGGAAATGTTTGACTTCCAGATTCGTCATGAGAGTCTCCGTTCCGTTTACCAAGTTAACAACGTCTCTTCCTCGAAACCAGTGAGGACCTTGGCTAATGTATAGGGAGAAGGCGCCCGCGTTCCACAACATTAAAAAAGAGAACCGTAAAAAGTCCCGTTGCTTCAGAAACCCAGGACATTTTGTTATCAACAAAAAATGAAGATAGACAGAGTAGAGCATGGAGAGAATGTATATATTGATCCACTTCCATCCTTTGTAGTGTTTGGTTTTCGTATCTAAACTGAAGTACACTCGGAAGCTTTTTGTGGCTATTGCCTCTTCCCAGTGGAGCTCGTAAGGGAAGGTGTAAATACGGTATAAAAATGTGAAAAAAGGTTTCAAAATTTGAATTTCCATTTAAAACTTGGGTAAATGCAAACCTGGGAGGGGTATATGCGTAACCTTGTGGATAAGAAACAAAGAAATTGAATGTCAACTGCAATATTGGGAATAATTGAATACAAAATCCATTTTCAGCTGTTGTCATTCAAATGTATTATGTATACAATATTAATAGCATGTCTTGACCGAAGCATGACAACGTGAATTTAGGATTCAGGAGATATAATGGAAGGTTTAGTTAAAAGTCATTTGTGAAGCTTCATTGCACTATATTTAGCACGGGAAACATTTTCTTTTTTTCATACATTGCTATTCACATAAAGACTAATGCTGAGTTTATATACTGGAAATAAAGGTAAAACGGAATTCCCATAATTAAGACGTTTCTTTTGTGACTCTTACTGTTGGTAAATAACTGGTAGATAGTAGATAACTTGTGTAATTTGATGATAAAACTAGTTCATTGTTATGTTGCTGTAAGTTTTCTTTATTTTGACGGTGACATTTATCCGAGTTACTAAGAAATTACGTACCAAATAACCTTTGGTACTAGGTAAGAATGTGTAGTAGATTAATGTTGTAATGTGTATGGACGAAAGAAAATGCTTCCAATGTAATAATAAGAGTAAATGCATATTAAGATATTGGAGGCACGTGGTCATGAAACTAGTAATTTTAGGACTTTTCTTTCATAGCTCAGTAAATTGTTAATAGGAAGTGTCTTGTACGTCAAATTCTAAATACGCTCAATTACCGAATATCAAGATGTTATTACATGTAAATTATAGTAGAATTCATTGAATAAACAGAGTAAAAAATAGTTATGGGAAAATTACAAAGCATTAATTTCTGTAAACTAAGTCTCACCACGAAAAGGTAATTCGACATGTCGCAGAGTCATAGTAACACCCCTTTTCCATCTCACAAACATATACCATAAAACTTTTTACATTAAAAAAACGTTAAAAACGCTTTAAGAAAATGGTTGATTCAGTTGTACCGTATTGCAATAGACAAACTCTTCAAAAGCTACTTTATATAGTGTGAAGAACCCCCTTAACAACGACGAAATTCAAATGATTAAATTTATGGTTAGTAATGCCGCAAGAAAAAACTGGCTTAAATGTACTCCTTTGCAACTATACTATAAAAAATTACTGCATAACGTGTGTGGGGCCCCTATTCAAAGGTGCCCTTCATTCTATCTATTTTACCATACCAAATTGAACAATTACATGATTGAAACAAATCATCAGAAGAGGAATATTTATTAAAATAAAGCGATAGCGTATGAAGACCTCCTGTTGACAGCCACCACCCACACACGACGGAATGAAGCTTGGCAAATTCGGAAACATCAGTCAGTTTTGGGAAGGAGTAGATCCTTAGCTTTACCTGTTTGTAAATCAAGTGGAGTACTACCCCAAATAACGCTGAAAAGGACGTATTATCTATCATATTTGTTGAGTAAACTTTCACATGTATATTTCTAAGCAAGACTTTTTATACGTGACTTCCCTGAACCTGAGTTAAATGGAATGCGTTGTCTTCCAGAATGTATTTGTAATGATAATGCCTTCAACATACACGAAGCTGACATAACTGAAGCGCCCCCTTGCGGTAGATAAATGAATTAGCTTGATGTAATACATCAAAAAGAATAGAGAAAGAGGAGTTGTTATGTTAGTGAGTGCAAGCAGAAGATACTAGAGGGCGTTATACGATGACGCTATCTTGCATTAAGAGTTACAGGCTAGAAGTCAGTAAAGCCAATATTAAATTGTAAGTTTTCAGGTTTACTTTTACTTTCATGTATACAACAAAGCAAAATACTTGAATGCAAAGTAAAATACAAACGATAGCCTGCTCATAGAAGCAAGAATTCCTTAAAGTGTCTTAGTGAGAAAAAGCATCTTGGCAAGGTAAATAGTTTTCCACAGTGGAAGTCAAGGTCTCCTTCCGTAGAAAAAATAAAAAGAATTGTTACATGTAATCGCTATTATTCTTTCTTCTCCATCTGCATCGTACGACTTCATTCGTTCTTCTACGTGTTTTTCTGAATTACATCCCTCATGCATCCTTGACACATTGTTCTTCTGCTGCGGCATAAAATGTGTCCTTGAACACACAACTTGACTTCCCTTTTCCGTAATCAACCTGTTTGCTCTCAAGTGGTGTATTTGTATTTTCCTTTTTACTTCCTCTTGATATTGTGCCTGTTTTTTCCTGACGATTGTATCAGTACGCCGCAGTCTACACGGTAGTGTGTAATACACTAGTCAGGGAGTACAGCGACCAGTTTTAATCTTTTAGGAAAGGGTAGGATTAGTGAGATAAAAATTTTAG
>JAHZNE010004100.1:0-10389 GCA_027744055.1 Callyntrura sp. NNG-2020
TGGGTTTTAATGGGCTAACATGGGTTTTAACAGTGATATATACACATTCATATATAAGCATAGAGCTATGTGAAAGCGCGCCAAATAACATCCAATTTAAATATACATTATAGTGCTCTTTAAAACCCGCAGCCCATTAAAACCCATCCTGGGAAACGTTATCTGGGTACGATAAAACCCGGGTAATAATGGGTTACCCAGAGCATTTATTTTGCCCACCTCCATCTCTGGTCTGATGTAATACATCCCCTTCAGTGAAATGCTCCGTACATCTCCCCAGCAATACCAATAGAACACATGAATATTGGAGAGTCTCTCGTGATTCTCCGTTGGAGGGATCAATAATTTGACCTTCATAATAAATGCATGCATCAGTTTAGCAGGATCATGTGCAGTTTTGTGGAAAGTTAACAGAGTGTGCGGCTAACAGTAGACGTTTAGTCATAGTTGTTTCATTCTCATACAACAATTTGCATTGTATTTATTCGAAGGCGGAAATATAAATAAAGTTGAACAAGTTATGACTTATATTACGTATTTATTTTTTAATAACTTTGATTACGTACGAGACTAAAGACGCAAATATACATTCAATATTTAGCATTATTACTACATGATCTCAGAACATTTAGATTAAGTTTGGTTCGTTTAAAAACTAGTGTGTGGAATGGTAATATATAGAAGTCATAATACAGACAAGGAATTGACCTTGATAGCCGGTGTAATATTTTTGATTCTCACCTACAATGTAATACATTTTGAACATGTGTGTGGAAATGATAATGCTCACATGTATTTTATTAGATCACTTAAAAATAAAAAAAATAACTTGATTGCAGTAGAATAAATACTTGATGCAGAATATTATATAAATTTTCATCTTGGGGTTACTTGCTTATAGAAATCGTGTTGGTAAAATATGCATGTGCTGTAGTGAGAGTTTACATAAATTTACAAATTGCTACACGTGAACTATATTGTTGTATTTTTTCCTGCATAAATCGTTGTGCAAGTGAAAAAGTTATCAAAATTTTTCACATTAGAAATTATGGCATTATTTTTGTCTAATTTTACCCCGCCATTTTGAGCGTTTTTGAACAAATTTTTGCGTGACTAGCTATTACCGTTTTTAGGTTATGCAAGACTCTCGAAGCAACGTTGTTTTACATTTTGACTCCTCACTCCTTTGTATGGGGGGTTAAGGGTCGGTCAAAGATATTCGCAATATTACGCCACACAACGCCCGCCAAAAAGTTTTGGATTTCCAGAAAAAAAGTGTTTTTGAACGTTTAATACCCAAATAGCTACTGCTATGAATAACAATTCTAGAAAAATTAAGAGACCGGATGTGTCCACTCTACAAGTGCGGCGTAGTTGAGGAGACGACATTTCAAAGCAAGAGACATTCCAGCGTAAATCCAGTTTTATAGTCTATATATACTGTTGCGAACTTTTATCTCTTCCTGGTCAAAACTTCTTTACAACTAATTATTTATGAGTAAGTATTTCTGAAACCGTCAAGCCNAACTTCTTTACAACTAATTATTTATGAGTAAGTATTTCTGAAACCGTCAAGCCACATTTGGACCATCGTCCAACTTTCTTCAAAATTAAGCCACTTTTAGAGAATGGTTAATGAGTATTAACTCGAAAAATGCTAGGTCCAAAAATGGCACCAGTCCGGTAGCAGGAGCCGACCAACTCCGAACCGTAAATACACGCTGGTGCTTGCATACGTGCTTTTAAAGACATGAAACTAGGCACAAAAATCAAGCAAAAAATTAGGAAAAAAGGGTTGTTTTTGGATTTTTGAAATTCCATCAAATAAAAGTTATGAGCGTTACAAAACTAGGGCAAACATAAGCTTAAGCTATGTTGTTCATTATGGAAATTGTATATTATGTAGGTCCAATGGTGTAATGCACATAACTCCGGATCCCAACTGAATTACTTACTGTCCTTGCACAAGATCATCGTCACCGAACGAATAATTACATTAATGAATTGCCGCATAAACAGCAAAAAACGATTCCACCGGAACCACTGCCGTTGTTTCGGTTACGTTTTATAATGACTGTGGAGTATATATACTTCTAGACATGAAAGTTCATTTCAATTATAATGTAATACAATCTGAGTTACAACCCGTCCAAATTTGATTGTGTAACACGTTGGAAAATCAATTTTTACCGTCATTAGAGAAGCGATTAAATTTTTATTTCATCATCATATATTTCATTTAGGTAAAGATGTACCCTACAGGAGTTTTTGACATTTGTATAATGTATACATGTTGTACACATTAATTTATTTTATATCTGTTTTGAAGCGTTGTATACCACGTAGGATAGTTTTTTTAAATTTACCGCACATGATGTTCACTAACTGTTTACGCTGCCTTTTTGGAAATAGACAGAGCACAAATCCAAACATTAGGTTTTATGTTACTGTACAGCTAAATTCCAAAACATGTATTGAGTCAAACTGTTTGGAAGGCATTTCCGAAGCAAAAATGAGTAACATTATTTCTGTTAGATAAGGGGGCGTTGTTATGAAATAATTAAACTTCAAATGTGCATTTTATCCAAAACCTGCATCTCAATTTGGCACAGAAGAAGTTCGGATCACAGGATCGAGATTAAATTGATTTTTAGTGATTTCAGCTTGACAAAACAAACAGTAATTTTCTATTTAAGCTTTGTTAGGGTACGCAAAGGTACATAGAGTACAGGGGGATGGTCAAGTTAATCCTATGTACCTTTAGTATAAAAAACAAAACAATGAGTTCAAGCTCATGCAAACGAAGCTTGTACCCAAGCAAGAAGAAGGAGAAGCAGACGGAGCACTGAAGTCCGTCTTGAATCATGCAAAGAGGAGTCAGCAACAAAAGTTGTAAAAATTAAATTGATTTTTAGTGATTTCAGCTTGACAAAACAAACAGTAATTTTCTATTTAAGCTTTATCTTTATGTAACTTAACAATTAAATAACTACAATTGGTCAAACGATCTCAAAATTAATATTTGTCCAAAGGACACAAAATGTGCTGAACAGCACGACCGAATAGTATGAGCAACAACGAGGTTCTGGTGGTGACGTGCTTTACCCAATACATAAAAAATACACTTCTTCTCAAGGAGCACGCCGTGCTCATAAGAAAAGTAAGCGCGAAAGAGAGAGAGCGTGGGTTTCACGCTGAGAGGTGAAAAATTTTAATAATGGGGCATTCTGCAAAACCACTACCAGATAAAAAATAAACATTTTCTAACAAAGAAATACACAATTTCGTGACAATTTCTTTAAATTCAAATAAAAGAAATGTTTAAAAAATATATAGACAAAATTATACGAAGTTTAATACTATTTGAAACATTTTACTTGCTGACTGCTGACACTTCTCATTTAATGAATGAATTCTACTTTGTTATACATTATTCCTACATTCGTTTGCCAATCCTCTTTTTAATTATTAAGAATGCTTTCATAGCCATACTGTTCTCAATAATCACTATTTAGTAACTTTTTCTGAAACCGGCGAGCCAAATTTTGACCATTGTCTAATTGTTCTCAAAATGAAAGCACTTTTAGGGAACTATTTTAGAAACTTGAGTTAAATGAGTTGCTTCGAAAGAGTGAGAAAATAAATTATCATTTCTATTTATTTACAGGGAAACAATACGCCCTTTCCAGAAATAGCAATTCCGTTATAAACAGCACTACTAACTTGGAAGAAGACGTCATTGCAATTAATTAGCTGAGCAATTTGCAGATATATAATGTCTGAAGAACATCTGAACAGCGAATGACGAAGAATAATAAAAAATATCCTGTACATTTCTACGTTCTTCGCCTGTGAAACCCATTTTGAATACGTAGTTCGAATTAAATTTGAAGTATTTAGTATTCAGTCTCATATATGAATGGGAATTCTAACAACATCAGGAATCAGGATGTGTCCACTCTAAAAGTGCGGTGTAGTTGAGTAGAAAATAGTTCAAAGCAAAAGGGAATCAAGAATAAATCGAATTTTACGATTCTTTTATACTATCTACTTTCAGAACATATTCCAATGTGCCTTTTTTACAACTGGACTTGGAAATAATTGCGGACGACTTAAGTGTGAGCTGGATTATACTACGTGAAGGTGTATCCATATTTAAAAGTCTCACTGTGCCTCACCTCAAATCCAATAATTCACAAGATGATACAAAGTTTCACAAAAGATATTAACTGTCGAGTACTTACAGCCGTACAGAAATTTCAAACTGTCAAAGCAGATACTAATTTGTTTGATCTTGAAGTAGGATTTACTAAAGTAGTGCACAGTTCCGATATACAGCCGTTTTTCCTCTCAGGAAAACGCTAGCTTAGAAAAAATGGATAATGATTCAAGACTGACTGACTTTAGTCATTTATGTTAGCGTCCGTCTGTCTACACATTTGTGCTCAAACGGGTTAAAGGTTTATAAATGGAAAACTTTGGGATGGAGGAAAATGCCATTGAGCTTGCGGCTGCGTACTAATTGAAATTAACATAACATAAAGTAACTGAGGATTATCTAACATTATGCATGCTTAAATTTTTAAATAAAACTTACAGCGCTTGCAATAGGAAAAATCTAAAGTAGAGTAAAATACAGAAAATTTGTTTCACGACGGCAGACGCATCCGCCGAAGTTGAGAGAACACTTGTGAGTTCTTGTCAGTCTCTCCTCATGCTCACGCTCAGTGATAATAAAAACAGCACTAAAATGACCAGGAATGGGTACACCACCGATGGACGAGGGTTAGTCATGAGACGTGAGGGAGCAGTGTTCAAAGATAGACCACAAGTTGGGTAAAAATACACGGCGGAACATTGAACCGCAGGGAACGATGTTTCCGTGGGGCGATAGAAGTATAAAAGTAGTAAATAGTAACTGTGTGATGCGCCCAGACAATGTTAGAAATAGGTATGAAAACCAAAACAGTAGTGAGCAAAGCAAGACGAGCTTTGGAACGAATCGAGATGCTAGCTCAAGAAACCAAGGTCAGCCACTTTTTACCAATTTGATAAATTACCACTCACCATTACCTTTGCAACAGGCTAAAACATGTGGGACGGCAGAAAAGCCGAACTTCAACGGAAAACAAAGATGATAGCTATAAAATTTTAAAAAGTATCACCAACGTAGCAAAATGTGTCAACCAGGTTTGTACATTAAGTACACGATGACGTTCACATAATTTCGTCCAGAGAATTTACGCTTGTCACAAACATGAAGTTGAAAACACAAAAGGACAGCATTTGCGTTTTTGAAATTCAATCAAATACTGGTACGTAACTGTTTGGTGTTTTTACTTCTGCACTTTAATGAACGACTCTACCTGCGTCACAAAAACATTTATATACAACAAGGATGTTTTTTCATAAATCAT
This sequence comes from Callyntrura sp. NNG-2020, assembly GCA_027744055.1. Taxonomy (NCBI): domain Eukaryota; kingdom Metazoa; phylum Arthropoda; class Collembola; order Entomobryomorpha; family Paronellidae; genus Callyntrura; species Callyntrura sp. NNG-2020. The sequence goes on from JAHZNE010004100.1 coordinate 5,418, forward strand.
CACATTTCCAGTTTTAACAGTGAATGTAAGACGACAATTATATAAATTAGGGACATTCTTTAATGCTGCTGCTTTTCCAGCTTGAGCTGTCGTCATAAGAGGTTCTAAACCGGTCGGAATAATTAATTAAAAGTTGTTTGCCAGTTTAAATATCATTTCCTTTTCCGTTACCCTTTGCAACGTCAAACCAAATATCCCAATGGAAAAGTTTGCCTTATTGCGGTCATTACTGTTATATAACTATCAAAAGTTGTTAACGAGTGTAGTAAGCAGTAAGAATTAATACAATTCCATGGAACGGTGGCACAACATTTGGAAAAATATAACATAAAGCAGAAAACATTTACAAAAATAGTATGCGCAAATCCAAATGCAATTAAACTTTTTAAAACATAAGAAAGTGTTAGCTGCAATATAACATGGGCTTCATATATCCACTATATAATTAAAGCGTAAGCTTCCTCTCTCCTTTATATCAATCTCATTTCTTTAACGAGAGGAAGTGTTTCAGCAAATAACAGTGAAAGCAACCGTGCACGAAATTGTTGTTAGTATATATAAGTATCACAAACATGCATAATGTGATGCCAATTTGATTTTTGCAAATGCCGGGACCAAAAGCATGTAAAGCATGCATATATTTTCTATAACATTTATAGAACGTATGGATAGATATTCAAATAAAAGTCGTGTCGCATCTGAAGTACGGTGACAGTGACGAACATTATTGAAGGCTTAAACGAAGTATGTAATTACTAAAACGTGTAAATCCATTTATTACTTATAAAGCAACTGCAACGACTTCATTTCAATGTTTATCTGAAAAAAAAGATCCCCCCTGCTTTTTTACTTCATTTTTAAAAACAAAATTACCAAAAGTGAGTACATTCTTTTTGCAAAATAATACTTATTTCCCATTTTATTTTACGTCTTGTATAAGAAGCATCTCAAATACAGCAAAACTGTTAAATATTTTACAGAACCTTCTATGGACAGTACGACCGTGACACTGAGAATAAACAAGTTAACCTTGTTGGAAATAGAATTTCAGAACCCCTTTAATTTCACGTCGAAAATGAAATTTATGTTTGAAACAATATTACAAAGTAGGAAGGAAGCTGCGAGTGATGACTAGTGTCACAATACATGATTGCCGTATTTAAACTTTTATATGACGGAATGCTATTATTTATGTATAACCGTAAAACAAGTTGCCTTAAAAAGCAACTTAACATCACCTTGCTCTTGACAGAGAACGACTGATGAAAGAAAACTGGCAAACCATTTACTTTTTGAATGTCATTCCATATCACAACGTAGTTTTGATACATTGTTTTAAAGCCAGAAAACAGTTACAACGATATTTTTAGTTTTGTTTGGTAGAAAATATTACCTGGATTGACGTTAGCTGTCTGAACAATTTTACTGTAAATAATAAAGCAAGGACATGTCTACCTATATGTAACACTGCAACACGGATGACGTATCAAGAAACATTGAGTAATTGCCAGAGAAAATATGTAGCTTGCCAGTTTTTTTACTTCTGTATTGGCTTCCATGCATTGTGCTCATTAAAGGTGGCTGAACAATCAGAAGTTTAATACATTTTGAAATGATTATCAAGCATAATAAATTCAAGACTGACAGACATTTGCAAAACGTTGCACGTACAAGAAATTAAACATTAACTGGTGTCTGGCATCGAAAGCATCAAATAATGATGCCGTAAGCTCCTGTCCGTACATTCAACTGCATTGTTGTTTTTAAAATTGCCAAACTAAAGTTAGCCGTAATGGAAATGAATTACTGTATCCTCTCTATATTCCCTATTATCTTTAGCCAATATCATTTTTTGTACATGTTTGCTGCTGAGCCACAACGCAGCCAAATCTGCATGCATCTTTCCCAAGTACTTGATAAAACCTAATATTTGCGTGTTAGCGAAACAAATACAACATTCTACAATATAGTATTCTACTGTAGAGACGGACCAAATAAATGGAGAAAATAGCTTATTTCACCATGTAACCCAACCACTCGTTTATTTATTCATTTTGGTAAAATGATGGCTTATTTTAAGTACAAAAGTAAGTTGTTCACAATTGGTGTGCAAAAATTTGGTATTAAGCCTTTCGACAAATCAACACCTCAGGGAAACTCTCAAAGGGAATTAGTTGCGCGATTTTTATATGTCCGAAATATTCATGAAGGAACGCTAGTGCGCTGACACTGAGACAGAAATATAGAACATAAAATATACTTCTTATTTTACTCAAGGTCAAATTATTTTCATCTGTCACATCCTCATCCGACAGTTTGGCTGCAGTCTGGTTTGTTTCCGCCCACCACTTTAATTTAGGCTTTCTTAAGTTTTCGTACGCGTCCATTCGATTCCAAATTTCCACCAAGTGGAAGGCCAATGTCTGACCCAGGGCGCTGCTAAAGCTCTCTTTAAAAATGGAATTGGGCTGGAGCGCCAAACCCAGATAAATGTTGTACGTGCTATCCCCAGAGTATTGTAGTTTACGGGACTCCATATTACTAAAATTGCTTTGTTGGAGGTGCTCCACATCAAAATCGTAGGCAATGCAAGAATACCTGTCATTATTAACCACTTTCTGCAGACAATTTAGATTGGCCCCTTTAAACACTTCCATGCGCTTCAGCAGGGTCGAGTAAACAGGATCCCGACTTTTGGCAAAGGCATTGTAAGCCGCGTCTCCCGCCTTCATAAAACCCACCTCAAAGTCGGAAAACGCCAACTCCCCAAAGGTCCGGGGATGCGGACTGAGGGTGGGAAAGGCCAAGAGGGTTACCAGCTGGGAGCGATACAAGGTCGTCATAATCAGGGTAAAGAAGAGCCACAGCAGCACAAAGCATCGGAGAGGCGTAGACATGGGCTCAATGAAAATATCCTGTTCTACCAAAGGGGCGAATAGCACCACAATACGGCGCCCCATCGATATCTTTGACGTTTCCAGGTGCAAAAGGGTGACATATTTGTCAATCAAGGAGAGAACCCCTAACGAAATCAAGGCGGAGCCTAGGATTCCCACCCAGACGTACAGGTGAAAGGGCCAAAGTAGGGCCATCATGCTGTACAATTCAGTTGCGGGACCGGTGACAAACGTTAAGAAGACGGGGTAGAAATAAGTGTCCGTGAATCCAATACTCAATACTGTTAGCAATCAAATTTTTTTTTAGTTTTAAAAATTAAAAAAAAATTATTTGTATTTTTGCTTTGAGGCTTACATCTGGAGTCCGTCTTTGCCACAACTAGCGCGATGTCTGCGCGATCATAGTACAAATCACCCACCGCCCCACTCCAAGTACCATTTTTTGACAGGCGACCTGTTCCCCCGGCGGAGACAAACATGCGGTAAACCATTTATCCTGTGGAGTACCACTGGTGTAAATTACCTGGAAGAATGTGTCTTACCATTAGGAATTCGTTGAAGAGGTACGTAAAACGTCCCCGTTTTCCGTTGTTGATCACGGTCGCCCCACCTAGGTGAGCCTCAACGGAGGCAATACCGAATGGTATCGAAATTTGCAGGGTGTTCCCCCTCAAGTTTTTAAGGAAATCCGGGAAAATGTCTGATTTTGCTAGAATGTTGTTCGGTGACAGGGATACCATTTTTGGAACGCGAAGTGGGCAGCCATATATGTCTACCGTGGTTACCGCTACCTGTTGACGGTCTGACGTTACCCCTAAGGCTATTTTGTACTTGAATTTGTTGTACACTTCCTTCATTTTTAACAATCCTTCGTGGATCTTTGCCTTGGCAATAAAAATGTAGTGGTCTCGGTCATTTCGGGAGAAAGGGAGGAATGCTGGGGCAACGAGAGACCCCGCTCTCTTTATAAAATCAACCGAAGCGCTGGTAACCCATACTAGTGTTAATACACAGTTAATTCGATGTCGGGGAACGCTAGACAACTTCTGGTAGGTCCAGGCCTGACTTTCACCGCTATTTGGGAAGTTTTCCCTTCCTAATTGGACAACGTACTTGGCTGGATATCCGTTACCCCCTTTTAGAACTGAAGGGCTGAGATCTGCGGTTTGGCTTTTACCTGCAACAATCCCATCTTGGATGGAGATAAGAGTGCAAACGGAAAAATGTGTGCTTATTAATTCCTTAATAAAAGGAACCAATACCTTGCTGTCAGTTATGGGACCACTTCCGTTTTCTCCCATTGTAGCTACCTCTGCGCTTGTTGCAATGATTGAAGTTACTTTCAGCAAAATCAGGACTATCGAGGTCCTTAACAAATGTTGACGTTTTAATATTGTTTGCCTCATTTATACACTTTTATTACTCCAAATCTTATTACAATCTCTAGCGCGACGTTATATTTTCGTTGAATTGAAACAATTTTAAATGAAATTCTAACGGAGGAAAAAGTTATAGTTATGTTGGTTAGTAGTTGGAATACGATTCTAGTCTGAATCGTCTCAACGAAAGCACCACGACTTAAAAGGGTTGAGCAGCAGCTATTGTCTTACGTATGACAGGGGAAAACCGACGCTAATAAATAAATAAAAACGCGCATTATTTTTGGGAGTTGCAGTTGTATTTAAAAATGTGGTTGTTTAAAATCTTCCCGTTTAAATGCTATGTAACCGTCTGGTGCATGTCGCAAAGTTGAATCAAGCAATATTGAGAGTCGGAAAAAATAGCATGTTCAAAAAGCTTAAAAAGTTTAAAATTGCACATAAATTTGTGGACAGTAAATTCATTGCGCTCATGTTTTTAAGTGACGTGATTGAGCAATTGTATAAGTAGTGCTTCACACGTGGCTATACGTCCCATATAAATTGACTTATGCGAATTTCATCGAAAATGTCATAATTAGGGCGTCGAAATGTAGGTTGTAACCTTTTTTGTACGTTCATGCTACGGAGTTCATGTTTATTGTGTGGATGTTTCATGATGTTTTAAGCATTATGGAAGCGACCTATTTTTTTTTA
>JAHZNE010004101.1:0-29450 GCA_027744055.1 Callyntrura sp. NNG-2020
ACGGAGCAAGGAAATATTAATAAGTACATTTAGGTACTTTTGGTCGGTTATTGTCACACATAAGTCATAATCCCCTGCAATTAAGAGATTATAAGAAAGACGTCGAGATTTGGTTTAGTCGTTCGATGACACCCATTCGTGGTGGCACTACTGCTGCCTCATAGAACACAGCATCATCGTTATTTCCACCAGCACCACAAACACTACTGTTCCTCCTATAACGTTTCCTTCCTACTTAGCTCCCTTGTATTGTAATCTACTTCCGCATCTTTTTCATAAAGCGTCGTCATCGTCGTCGTCGAGAAACTTTTAACAGCACATCCACCAGAAAAGGCTAAAAAAGCTTACTCTCTGACGAGGTAAACGTCGTTGTGCACCTATCGCTCTCTAATAGTAATATATGTTTCCTTCTGTCGCTGCGTGCTTCTTTGGCGCTGTTCTAGGTAGTTTGTTGCTTTTTCTGGTAATGAGGCAGAGGATGAAAGCTTATGTAATGCAGAGAAGGATTCGATGAAGGCTTTGATATGGTGTTACGAAACAAAAGCGGCGACACGGGTAGAAAAGAGACTAGCAAGGGGAGAGAGAGAGAGGCATGGTATGGCACGGCACTTTGAGCTGCATATTTATCATGAGTTAAAAACACGAGATTTTATTAGTACCGCCACCACCACTCCACCACGCACACACGACGCGACAATACCCCTGTCTGTACCTATAAAAAGTTCTATACGTCACGAACTGTACACTTTTACTTAGCGACAACGACGATATAAGATGTTGGGAGAGAGGGAAAACACACTGTTGATTTTCATGGGACAAGATCAAAATGCAGATAAGACCTCTTTCTAGAGAGATATTACATTTTGGTCGCATTCTCTTACGCAACCTAGTGAAATGGAAAATTAGGCAGGAAAAAAAGAACCCAGTAAAGAGGCGAGGAAAAACGACAAAAGCAATGGAAAATGAATGAGATTGCAGCATCCAATCAAACTAAAAGATCGGAGGGTAATGTAACGCGAGAGTGAGTGTGTATGTATGTATATATACGTATATATGCATTATCGACAAAGTAAGAATACCTACGACGAAAGGCTTTCATCAAAAAGCATATAAAACGCCGGGTTGCCATATACCTAGCCTTTTGTCGCCAGTATTTATGTATGAAACAGAAAAAACCTGCTGACTATTTTACTGCTTCTGGGCCTGTTAAGTTGCCTCTGCTCTCTCGGTTGCCTGCCACTGCCACTTTCAGCTTCACCACCGCCACCACCGCCACCACCACCACCACTGTGTGTTCGCTCACTTACTTGATGAAAGAATCCCCATCCATCCCATCAAATTTTGGCACATGGTTTTCCTGCTCATTCTCTCCCTGCAACTGTTGTGGTGGGTGAGTGTATATAGAGCGGTATATGAAGTAGACATTATTAGGGGTATTATTTTCTATAGAACAGGAAAGCAGCAGCAGTAATAGCAGCCCCTCAACTCACTTGTCGCCTTGCTTCACCCGTCCTCAGCATCGTCGTCGTCGTCGTCGTCGTCGTCGTCGTAGTGCACTGTACTTTACAGTTCTCAACAAACCTTGTCACATTTTGTCACCCAGCTAATTCATTGAAGTGACAACATAAAAAGACAGATCTTCATAATCAAAAACTCTCCCTTCCATATATACCGACACACGCGTGCGACATAGTTGCTTCCTTCTCTCCATTCTCACTCTCTCTCGCGGTGTAGCTTTATTCTCTTTTATAACTAGCTTCACAGCCCAACAATAAAAAAAGCCTAGTTTCCTGGTCTTTTCGATTCGATCACCGCTTCACGCCTGTTATGTTTTGTGGTAACATCAAAAGGAACTCGTAGAGCTTACTCGGTAGTAATTTGGATGGCAAATGAATTGAGGATAAAAATGAACTTTGACCGAGATGAGTACACACATGGAAGCGGGAGATGTTATTATTACATGGCTCTGTGTAACGTACTATTTTTGTACTTGTGTGGATTCTTTCATTTAGCAAAAATGATTTTCCTTCCCAATGCCGCTAAGCAATATGTTATTCACAAGGGCTGTCTAAATTCATTTGCTCTTATGAGCAACTATCCCTGTTCTCCCATGAATGGTATTTACTTTAATTATAACCCGTGAATTGTGTTTCCTCCTGACAGAAATGATAACTTAAGTTCCCACCGATCGGATTGTGTGGGATATGTTGCACGTGTTTGCAGAAAGGGTATCACAAGATATCCCATCATAAACTTACAGTTGCTTGAGCACAAATAGTCTTATACATTTTATTACATTTTACATTATATTACTTGCGAATCCATTACCGAAATACGCTAATATATTTTATTTTAGTGTCGCTCACTATATATGTTAAAAAATTTAAAATTTGTAGAAAAAAGTGGAGCTTGTATGTTACAAGATGTTATTTCTCGTAGCACGCGATTACTTTGAAAAGTTTGCTTTTAAGAAAATAAGGCCAACCATTAATGTGTCAAAGAATATATATGCGTGTATATATCTATATATACATCCATATATGTGTATCATTTAATAGTTCACTGTTTAGTTAAGTTTTTACCACGCGTACACGCTTCCGAGAGAGTTGGGGAGCGAACTGACATGTTCATTGATGTCAACAGTCAACATCATTTTTGGTACGAGAGCAAACCAGCAATTACCGCTGCAACGAGCCACAACGACCCATATGTTACAAAGACCTCAACAGGAATGAACCATACTACCTTAAAATTATGGGGTGCAAATTACGCGTGTATATCCCTAAGCCCGCATGCTTGTCCCTGCTCCACTGCAGCAGCCCGAGTGGATAACTAGCTCGCATTTGACAGTAAACACATACGGAAGTGGATATATTAGATGTAAGTTGACTTGACTTCCCGAAAGTCTCAAGAAGGGGCAGATGGGCATCGTAATAATAAATTTTGGAAAAGCACTAGGGAGCTTCTTATATTTCGTTTAGTTCGAAAGAGCTCTGTACTAGAGAGCGTACTAGAGTTGTTGGAGAGAGTTTAGCGGAGAATACGAGGGGAAGTTAAGAAACCAAAAGAAGTCTTCCGGATACAAAATATTTTGTTCCGCTTTTTCCCGGTAGAAGTTACGGTAGCTTACCACCACCACAATAACTTGAAGCTTAAAACTTTTTGAGGGCTTCATCACCACTAAACTTTATAGGATAAAATATAACCGGTTCCATACGGCGTTTTCAATGCCTACACGCAGGCAGACGTGGGGCACCAACTTTTTCCCCCGAACACTCACATACATACACAGCTATACACACAGCTAGAAACATATTGCACCGCAGTTACTCTCTACATGTATCAAAAGTGCATATGTTTGTGTCAATGTAGGTATTTTATTCTTTGTGATGTCAATATGGCATAACCGCCAGACAAAAAAACGACCTAAAATTCACGGGATCCATAACAGAACGGAGGTGGAAGTTGTTAGCTGACTAAGCATTTTTACTCCATCCTCCATGCGGAATTTAGACACGAGTGTACTTTTTGTTGGGCACAATAAACTTGCTTGCTTTTCAGACAACTCCAACTATTACGTCACATCATCCAGTCAAACTTTACGTTTTCTCCTCTCTGTCAACGACTTTCCAGCAGCAAGCACAAAAAATAACCCACTCAGGCGGGATCGGCTCAGTCAGCCTCTAGCAAAAACTTCAATTTAGACATGCTTTGCGGTATCTGATGTATTATAGATGCACAAACTGACAGGGAGAAAACGGGACAGTCAAAAAAGAGAATAATATGGATGGAATATAACTGAAAAAAATTCTTTTTTTCTTTCTTCTTGTCCGACTGGGCAGGAGAAATCATAAAGTAACACACGAATGCACATATATCCTAGATCCTCTTTCAAAATACTTTTACCAACATCCTCCTGCCTGCGCCCCGTGGGCAAACGCCGCCCTGTGTTTTAGTATAGGTAAACTTGAGCAAGATACAGTTGAAATAGGAAACCATATCATGTCGCCTTTTTTCAAGTATAACTCCACTCCAACTCCCAACAGTCGGATCCTTTTATATTTTGTTATTCATTTTTTTCCTTGTGCACATTGTCAGTCCGTTTCTCAGCATGTGCCACTATTCAGCTACGACGATCACGATGGTCATCACATTTACTGGGAAATCTATTCGAAAGAAAAAAGGACGGCACATGTCGACATGACACAGCGTTTGCCCCTATAATTAGATGTAGTAATGTATATCCTTCCGCTTTTTCGTATAAAAGACACCGTTATAGCTTCTTGCTGACCTTATATCATAATGTCATTTTCCTCGCCGTTGATACATATCTTTCACAAACGGCGTGTCTCTTTCTCTCTCTCTCTCTATGCCTTTTAACTAGGGCTTGTGTATAAATATGTCCGCGTGCAATGTACTGTACATGTCTCCTGCAACAAAAGTGTACGTTTGCTCCTTCTCAAAATGACCATACCGCAACCATCAACATTTCGCTGACCCGAGTGTCATACATCCGTCTGTATACTTATTTCCAGGGCACGGCCGCACAACGACAACCAAGTGAGAGGAGGAAAGCGATACTAGAATAAATACGTAGAAATTACATTAGATTATCCTTATTTTCCCGTCTATTCCCCAAAATGTATGTGCAACATTGTTCCTACTGCTGCAGTCACGAAAAGGGAAAAGGTGGGGGAAAGTCTGTCTACCGCCACCACTATCATCCTACTTGACTTTCCTATTTATGCACTTATTGTGTATGTGTGTCCATTGGTTTACTGTGTGCGCGGTGTGGGTATTACGGGCTCCATGCAGTGATTCTCTTACCCTGCATTCTTTTTTGTCTCTGCACATTTTGTGTATGTGTGTGTGTGTGTTTGTATCGCCTGCTGCCTCTTATATTATACCTCCTGCCACTTTTCTGAACATTGCTTTTTTGCTACTTTTCCATTTGCTCCTCGTCTACATTCAGCATTGGTCTCGGGAGTGAAAGCGAAATGTAGCAATCTAATAATCCGTTGCTCTGAGTGAATGAGGAAAACCAGAGGAGACGGGGATTTCAGATGACAGTGATAGAAAAAGCTAGCTGGAAAGAAAGAGCCCCCGCATTATTGACATTACGCCGTACATACATATCCATGAGAATCGCAATATAGTTACACACCATTTACGTCGTATAGTTTCCTCTCTACACACGACGTATATAGATTCTCCATAGCTTAGCCCATCTGCCGATCCGAATCCTATACCCGCGTTGGTAAGTATCAGTGAAGGAAGCAAACACCAGTGATATATGTACTTATTCAGGTTTGCCCTACAATAGTGGGAAATAATACCCCGGCATGAAAATAGATTACAGCACTTTCGTGTATTCGGGGAAAATAGTTTTTTATGCGGTATACATACCTTATGCACATAATCCTTTTTCACAATAATAAAATAAAATAAGGACATGTCCCAGGCCCGCCCGTATCAAACCGAGAAAGAGAGAGAGAGATGGGGGGAGAGAGAGCTTGTCAATATAGTCGCCAGCTGGAAATAAATATTTCATTTCATGTTATCGGCTGCAAGTTTCATGCATATGACGACGAAAAAAAATCTTTTCTCTTTTCTCTCTGTTTCATTTTATCCGAAAAAAACTTTTTATTCTTTTCTTCAAGAAAATAATATAAGTAATGTTAATAATACAAATCTTTCGGAAAAGGATGAAAAAGGTCAAATAAAAATTAAATTTGATTGTTTCCCTTCCTTGTTCACGTACTTATTCTCTGTCAGGGATCGTCAAATGGCCCAGGGTGTACGCGCGTATCCACCGCCGCCACCAGCACCACACATTTCATGCTTTATATGCATACCCTCCATCACTCCCTGTACCTCCGTATCATCATCACACGTTTATGTATACGCCAGCGAAAACCTGCCTTGCGAGTGGAAATGCAAACTGCCTGCATAAGATAGTACGTTTGTATTTGACGTTTAAAAGACTGAAAACAGCTCCCCTGCTGCTAGTTTAGCCGAGGAAAAAAGATTTTTACGCGAGAGGAAGAGAAAGATAAATGTATGTGGACTGTCTGTTTCCTATGTTGTTTAGGGAATGTAAGATTGAATGCGATATTTAGCAGCTACCTATCTTCCCGATCTATCCAGCTCCCTAAAGTTTCGCTCCTTCTCACTTCCTGAAAAGAAATCTCAGTCTTCCTTCTGCTCCTGCCTCCATAATGATTCTCGACTCCGCCAGCTTTCCGTTTAGCTTCCGGCAAGCATACACACAGCAACCGCTGTCTATGTTGTTGATAATGATTATGATGAGGAGAAAACAGTAGCCGCCACCTCTGCCGCCTCTCCTGATTTCGTTCAGCGTCTTTCTTCCTTTCTTCTTCTCTTTCCAATCTTTCTCTCTTTCTGGGAAATTTTTGTAGTGAATCATTATGGAGATGATAATGGTGTGTAACCGTATACCATACCGGGAGGGAGGGTGTCGGCAGTGTTGATGATGATGACATTGAAGTTTCATCCGTATCCTGTGACGTTGACTTGCGTTTGTCAGAGACAAAATAATGAGAATGTAGATAAAGGAGTCAAAGAGCAGCTGTGTCGGTACAGAAGTGAAAGAGAAAGGTGCACTTTATTTCTGATGCAATGCAATTCTTCCTGTTTGGTAACGACAGACAAGAAAAAAGGGAAAGAATCCTATGCATAAAACATTAGATCAAGCATATATATTATCATTAGAAGAGTGGCAGCAAAAAACGCTACTTGCCTTACCCACTCCTTCGTCGAGCGCGTGTTGCAAATATGCTAATGTGGAAGCTATGCAGATTATAGGTGACGGGATATACCCAAAAATATAAAATATACCAAAGGACGACGTTCCTGTCTACGGTCGTATACATGTTGTTTATGTTCCTTGACTTCACATTGGCGTCAACAGAGGAAATCGTCCCCGATAAAAAATCGTCTTCGACATTACTCACGTGCTTTCACTTGCATCGGGTAAAAACATCGCGGGAAGTACATACATACATGAATGCTTAAGTATTCCCTTCTAAAAGTGTAATTATGGTAACTTCAACAAGATAAATTTGGGTGTTTTGTCTTTTAAAACTTGTGTTCGTCTCGTAGAAAGTGCAATGGTACGTACTACGTATGTACGTACGACGACGAAAAGCTATATACATACAGTCCGATTCTAAGTTGGATTGAATTCATTTGAATAATTTGATTCATTTTCTTTCAGAAATCATCTGTCTGCTGAGAGTGGGAAGTTTCTCTGATAGAAAATGCAATCAAGAGAGAAATTTAGTTTGAAGGGTAACATGAGATCAGGCTGTGATTATATGCCGAGTTGCGGAATGACTAATTGGGCTGGCATTTCTCTTAATTCTTGATATCTCTGCACGTTGAGGCTGGTGTGTGTGAAAAGGAAGACTGTTCCAGGATCGGTCAACACGTTTTATTGAATGAATGGTGTGCTCCATCCCTAAATTCGATTGTAAAGAGAAGCGGATACTCAGTAAACTTGTGTGGCCAATTTTCTCTTCCTTTCATGTAAATGAAACGCACCAAGTACATAAATTCAGACGAGCAATTTATTTATGAACTGCGTGTGGGATTTCATCTGCTAGGGACAATGCCTGTAACATAAGCACACTGTGCAAAGAGCTACTTGTCTTTCTGTCTCCCTCTCTCACTGTAAGTGTATGTGTGTGAGTGTGCATATGTGCGTTGTTTGCAGCCAGGATGTATGCACTAATAATGTAAAAGATGAAATAAATGAAAGAATCTAGGGAGAATTGGGAGAATGTGTGATGTGATGTGTGGACGCGCTACTCCAATTAATTTAATCTGCACCCGGACACAATGAAAGGAGTGGAAACAGGGAGAGAGAAGTTTCCAGCCAAAATTTGAAAGGGACAAGTGAAATTATATTGTTTTCAGGGGAGTATATATAGATAAATGTACTTTTACACTTCGCTACTTGAACAACTAAATGAACCAAACCAACCACCAACGTCCCCCGTCATGATCTCACATATATATTGTTCTATTTTGTAAAACTACGGAGGATAATAGCGTGGTAAAAATGAAATTCCAGAGTCTACCGGCCTACACACCTACAGTTGTAGGCAGGCATATACCGTATATCCTCTTATAGCAAACATTGATCTCTATTTCAAACTAGAACCCTCACACCCGAACCTCCATCGATATCTGTGTTCATTTCCATTTTTACCTAAATCAAAGCTAGTTCAAGTGGAGAACATTTACTCTTTGCCCAAATTGCAAGTAAATTCCTTGTCAACGTTGTACACACAATGCGAGTTCCTTGTTTAGCACCCACCCCCTATATGAGCTTATACGGGCATTTTATATTCACACATAAATAAATCCTCTGTAGTAAGAATGATGTTATCTCCCGTTCAGTTTACGCCACATCTTTTTACGCACGCATACCAAACGAAGCCACCGCGAGGTTCCTGCAGGAATGCACTTATTGTATATATCAGTGGAGCTTTCATTTACATTCTCCCAAGCACTGTATGCAAATGCAGCCTATCCGACATCTTATTATTAGAGACAAAGATAATAGATACCGGTGTGTAATTCCTAGCCATATCCATCACCCTGCGTCTCATACTTCTCTCTCTCTCTCTCCTCTGGATTCTAAAATAATGGTCTGGAAGGGGAAATGAATGAGGCAAGGCTAGAAGCTTGATTGAAGGCGACCCCACCTGATTTCCACTTAAAACTTTACAGCCGACAAAGTAAGTGTTAACTAAAAGGTGGAGGGATGTGTGTGTACCCATAAAATGGCACTGGATCTATCTACACGCCTGCCTCCGAAAAACTTGTAAAACCAAATGTGTGCCTGCCTGTGTGTGTGGTGCATGTACCAAACTTTTTATTTGGGTGTTTTGTCAATGTACAGACGGTGCGCACAACATGTTCCATTTCCCTTCGTTCCGCGAGGAACTCCAGTGACGACAACGGAGAGGCGGTGGCGGTGTTAAATTAAATTGTTTTATTCCCTCACTTAACACTTCCATTTTCTGCCCGGTTTTACTTCATTCTGGACACTTTTTAATTGATGTTCGGCGACGATTCAGAACACCCAAAGAGAAAACACCGTCACCGTCAAATGGTATATATACAACCTCCAACAAAATGCCAAACTTGTTAACCACGAATACTAAAACCCCGTGTAAATACAGCGAAAAGACATCTTCCCTGGCGCACGCACGCATAAGAAATTCATCCCTCGCGGTGACTTTTCCTTCAAAGTGATAATTCAACTTTCTTGCGACGCTCCTATAGATCCGCATTTATGTAGGGTAAAATATTGACTCCGTAGCTTATCTCCGCTATTTTGACAAAAAGGGTCCCTTTTGAGCTTGTCTAAATGATGACACGACCACGACGATACACTCCGCTTCTTCCCCATTTCTCTCTCTCTCTCTCTCTCTCTCTCTTTCGCTTTAGGCTCTCTGTATCCGCTTTGATGTACCACTGGTGTAAATATATTATGGCTTAAAAAGCGTAACAGTGGAGAGAGTGCCTGACTTGAATCCCTTGCTTTAGCGGTGTGGTCTAACGCACGTAATGTTTGTTGTTGCTGTCGTTGAGTCAGAAAGAAGGGCTCTGCTTACCGGCGCTCTGTTGCCTTTTTACCGTGTTGTGCTGTAAGTGTTTTAAAAGGCATGTCAGGCATATCAATACACAGGAAAGAGATTGCGTACCAGTAGTACGTACAAAGGTTGTGTTGAAGAAGTGTCATGTCACACAGCTGGTGGTTAAGCATGTGTAACAAAAGTGCAAGTGATGTGTTTAGGACGCCCTTCTTTCTCTCTCTCTCTCTCTCCTTCTCTTCTCTCGCCATATACAGAGGAAACAGATGTACATACATACATTTTTATGAATTTATTTTATACACAACAAGTGGTTAGTTGCCCGATAAAAATGGTGCAGTGACGCGCACTCTATACTTGTACTATTTATGTTTGGCTTTTCCTACAACTTCGTATTCTTTGAATATACGTGTATGAAACCGTGGTGTTGTATTGCTTCACGGGTTGGACGTGTACCAGTAAAGAACACTGTTACACTCCAGAGATACGGAAGTTTGCCCATAAAAGCAAACCCTGTTGGAAAGCTTTGAGAAAACAAATATACAATGTCAGTCAGCGCAAATTGTAAAGGTATGTTAATGTTAACTACGCAGATTAAAATTTTAATTCTAGATTCTCTTCAAACAAGTTAAATTGGTTTCAACAATCCCCAACTCGCGCAATTACAAGTGCCCTTGTACAATGACTTATTCAACGCGACGAGCAGATATATAAAATGTACACACGGGAGCTAAATGCCGTGGTCTAGTAATCAACAAAAAGTGTTTATCATACACGACCATCTAGTGAACTGCATTTTTACTCATCTCTGCATCCACTCATCGCAATCAGTCAATCATGAATCCTGTGTGTGGTGAAGGAGGGTGGTCATGTTCAGACCAAACCCACCAAGTGAGAGCCGTAAATTTACTTATTTTTTAGGACATATCCCCATTCTCATCATTAATCCAACCCCAGCAGTAAGTAATAAGAGGATGCATACCAGGCATATACATACTACGTACATATTTTTGTGTTCTACAGAGTGCGGTCCAAGAAGGAGATGGTTGTAGCGCCTTTTATCATCAAAACACAATTTTATGCACTTTGCTGTTACTCGCATTAACTCTCTCTCTCCCTCTCTCTCTCCCTGGAAAACGGTAACACTTTTTAAAAACTCAGACATAAAACTCCACACTGAACAAGCAAGTGTTTTGGTATACCCTATACCGTCAACATACAGATATACATTTATTATTCCTTCTTACATTAGTTTATCTATTGTAATATCCAGTTGCAGCCGACACCATCCTCTATCCACCACCAACGCAGAGATAAATGATGACCAGTCAAGAGAATCCCCAAAGCAGTAAGGAGACACTAGTTATAGCAAAGTAGTGGTAGCAGTGGTAAAGCGTTCTTTTATACATATCGCCAGTAACCACATACAAGTGAAATGATGATGCTTAAAAAGGAGTGGTAGTGGTGGTGTGTGATGTGACGATGATGGTGATGCTTTTGAGTGCAGAAGTCAGTAATCGCTTCACTTTACTACTTTTGGAGCCGAAATGGTCGAGAGAAATCCAGAGCAGGCCTATATACGACGGGTATAAAATATAATGTGCCCCGCCGACCGTCACTAGCGCCAGAAAATAAAAAAAGGAACAAGACTTCTGNTCCAGAGCAGGCCTATATACGACGGGTATAAAATATAATGTGCCCCGCCGACCGTCACTAGCGCCAGAAAATAAAAAAAGGAACAAGACTTCTGGAATGGCAAGTAACCCAAACCAGTGAAGTAGAGGCGCACATTTAACGTTGGGTTCAAATAGAAATATACGAGGCCGGGAGAGAGAGAGAGAGAGAGAGAGAGAAGCAGCTACTATCATCATCACATCACCAATATCGTCGTCCTCCGTAGACAAACCAAAAGAACCAAACCAGACCACCAGAAAAGTCCTAATAAGTGTAAAAGGAGGAGCAGCACATTCTAACGAGAGCGCTTTTTGTAACTAGTATTTTACATCATCACATCACTCTCTCACACGTACTCACTCACTCCCGTCTAGAGAAGCAGAACAAGAGCGAAAGGGAACCCCCATACATATAATAATATAATAATGAGTGAATGGAGTATTTTATGAATGTGCATTTCAGGGTGGCTGGATAAGGTTACACACCATCATCATCGTCATCATCAAAAACGCTTATAACCCTCCTGATGATATGTAATTGTTGATCCAGAAAGCTAAATTCACCATAATATTCATCATGCCCATTTCTGCGTTAACAAAGAGGAATTTTATAGTTTTCTCTACATTACATATGGATGCCTCTTACCGGCTTACGTACATGCACAGCTATTGTTAGGCTCTGCGGCAAGGAGAGAGAGAGTGTGTTATCGTCGTATATAATCGCATAACCCGTTCCTTCCTGGTTGGAAGAACATATATAGTAAGCACAAATAAAATAAGCTGGCATGCATTCCTCCTTCGCCGTCAGTAGCACCGGCTTGGATAAGAAAACTCTGTTCACGACATGAAACACTTCCACACAGAAATATTTATACGCGTACACACACACACACACATAAGCTGTGTACTATACGAAAGACAAGCTGGATAGATGGATAGGAAAAGAAATGAATGGATGTGATATGTGGATGGAATATGAGTCGGTCAGAAAAAAGGAAGGAATGAATGTGAGGGCGATAGAAAAGAAGGCTGAGAAGAAGTAAGCGAGATGTGAAACCAAAAAGGGGTTACATTTTTATAATACTTCACAACAACAAGTCTTTTTTGTCCTCCTCCTCCCCCTCCTGCCTGCTTTCCTCCTACATCGCTCCGCTCTCAAGTCACACAGACAATGCAATTCAATACAATTTTGATGATGTAAGCCCACTTTTCAAGACATATCCGTTTCACACTCACAAACATGGAACCTCTAAGAAGAAATGGGTGTACGGAGGCATCATCATTATCAAGAAAGTAGAGGAACGTGTCGCTTTCCCATAAAAGATTTAAGGACAGGCCCCAAGACACCAGCACATAAAAACTATCTCGTCGCATCCACATCCATTCTCTGTGCCACCGCATCAACACTGCAGCACCCCCAACTACTACCACGACGACGACGATGTAGAAAGAGATCTGCGCTGCTGCTGTTGCTGCTCCTGCTGCCCATCATTAAACCAAACAAAAACTTCTTCACTTTACTTTACTCCTCTCCTTTTTCCAAACGAAACCACGCTCATAAAAACAAAAAAAAAGCTAGAAAAAAAATTTGATCCTGCAAAAATATACACAGGGATAGAGAGCATAATGGTACATTTTGGTACTGGTGCTGTGTGCTACTCGACAGGCCAAAACGGACGTTGGATTCGTAACGTATACCTCGTGACAACGGTCATGCCACGTAAATAAAGTAAGTGGTGCAAGTTATACTTCAACACAGAAGGACAATGTACATAAATTGGAGCCAACCGTCTCCATTATTAAGAGCGCTTGGTCTTTTTCCATTTTACAATTATCCGACGTGCATTCGCGTTTCTCACTCACTCTCTCTCTCCCCCTCCCTCTCTCTCTCTCTCTCTGCACTTGAAAGTTTCACTCGGTCGATTTTCTGTGCAGGATTTTGATTCACACCACACTATTGACTCGCTGTCATCTCCGTCGCTCCGCTCTGCTTCAAATCATCTTTTTTTCTTCTTCTTTTCTTTTTTTCTATTCTGTCACAACATCACACCAACAACAATATCCCTTTATCTTTATTGTGCCCAGTTTTTGCCTACTCACTCACCCCTTTTTCTTCCTCCTCGTTTTCTGTCACGCTCCACATCGTCAAGAAAACGAAAAACGAATAGAATGCAACCGGCTCTCTCGTTCACTTGTTTCCTTCATTGTCATCATCATCCTCATACTTTTGATCTACACATAATATGATAGATAGATAGTTCAATGATACGAGTCGGAAAAAAAGTTTAGTTTTACTGGATCGTTTCTCTTTTTTCTCTCTCGTTCCATTCGTGCTTTTTTTGAGGGATCCTAACAGTCAAACCAGTTGAAGAAGAGATACGAGAAGAACAATCAAAGCTTTCCTCAAAAAACTCTTCTGCAAGAAAACTATGTGCATATATGGCGCAGACTTTTTCTCATCCTCCAAAGGGAAAAAACGAAGGGGATCCAAAAATGCTGTCATACATGCTACACCGAAAGAAACTTAGAATCCTCCTATAATTCTATATCTCTCGTCCCCGTTTTTATTATTAGAGTTCTCCTTCTTTTACCTCCACATTGTGACTTGAACGGGGGGATATGTATGCTGTTACCCCTTTTTGGTTGCTCGACTTTTTTCAAGTGGAGATGCAAAGATACATATAGGTTTAAGCTTTCCGAGGACAAGCAAAGCGTGCATTCGATAATGGGATTGTTGAAGAATAACGCAAAGGGAAAAAGCAAAGTAGAAAGGCAATCACATATAAGTACATACGTACATTATTATTATTATTATTATTATTATTAGTATTATATAATGCCGTCCTAAGAAGGAAGTTATATTGGAACAAACACTTGCTCAAAAACCTAGAAGCGAGCACAATCATCTTTGTCATAATACCCCCCATTCTCCAAAATATCACGGTTCTACACGGTAAACGGAAGTTATACTTACCGTAAGAGCACTTGCTCTTTCCTCTCCCTCTCCCTGCTTACCACTCCAAACAATAATAATAATAATAAATGATATAACAACCACTGTTGCCAGCCCCATGTTAATACAATATAGCCCAGAGAGTTACCCCTTTTCGAAAACTCGCTATAGGAGTGAATTGCAACGAGGAGCAAAAAATCTAATGCAACTGACCCAAGTAAAATTGAAGTACTGAACACATCTTTACCTGTATATGTGTGTTTGTAACGTTTTAACGGATGCACTGAAAAGAACTAATGGTGCACGTTGTGTTTCATTTTGTTTTGTGGAAAAGGGTTCTTGATTTCACTTAAGGTTGCTTTTATGTCATCGATGACTTTACAATTCTTTAAATGCATTTACAGTAGAAAGCAAACCTATCCTGGTTTCCTGTGAGGGGCTCAAGTTAGCTGCTCTAGGAAACCGTACTTCAGGTTTGTTGGAAAGATAGGTGATTAGTGAGATATATTGAATGTTGGGAGTAACACGATGAAGTAGACACAGAGAGTGGAACACGAGATGACATCAGTTAAAGTAACAGAATTAATCATCACAATGGACCGAAGACAGGGTATATTTCAAGTTGAATCGATCTTTTATTTTTCCCTTGCCACTGTTTCTATTGGGAGAGTCGACGGAAAAAAATGCTATTTGAAAAGAGCATAAATTGAAACGGATAAACGAGGGATCTCAGTCCCGAGTAAAATGAATATGCACGAGGAGTATTAAAACGTGGAAGATTCCAAAAGAAGAGCAAAAAATCCTATAATATTTCCGTTCCATGTTACAGCATTTTTACACAAGATATTTTTACTCTTTACGAAATCATCTTTACATTTCATTTGCAAAGATAAGATTTTTATGAAATGAAAGCTCCCACGTACCAGTTTTAGCGTGTCTTTTGTCGGTCGTATATTCCTCACAAGTTTTATATAGCCATACGCAGGTATATACATATAGATATGCCCTGTCTGTTTAAGAAGCTCGCGGGATCACGTTTGCCATAAAATAATCCATTCAAAATGAGAAGTACTGTGACGGGATGAGAAAATACTACGTAGGTTTCCAACAGGAAAGGGAAACCTGACTGGCTGAAAAGTAAACTGAGAAAAAGGCGAATCATCATCGTCATCATCTACACAATAATCATCTTTTCTTTTCGACATAATGCATAGACATATATGTCGGCACCATACCATAGAAAATAAATTGGCCTCTGCCGCTTCACTGCTGCTAGCTTCCGCCACCACGACGGCTGCTTCTATTTTACGAGCCGTCCTATCAACATGGTAATCATGATTCAGATTTCAACTTCAGATCAAATAGTATAAAAACTTATCTGCTCCCCTTTTTGCTACCGCGCACATCTCCAACCCTCATTGTTTCCATCATTATCATCCCATGGGGCTTCCTACACCTTCAATCAATATTATTACTATTACGGGGACATTATGTAAAAGTAGCGTCAATTACTCAGGGAGGCAAAAAACAATATAAAATATTTATGGGGAAAACTTTTCCTACTTGCTTCGACCGGCGACGCAAAATTAGCACCGAAAGAGGATAAGTTGTCGTGTCATTTGCTTTTTTATTGTGTGTTGTTGATTGCTGCAATAGAGAAAGGTTATTTGCATTCTATTCGTGAATCCATGTATGTACATATTTTTTTAAAGAAAAATGTGCCCAGCTATAGCTTGATATTGAATAAGTTTCATTCTAATTATGATAATGGTAATAGAAGATAATACTAAAATACAAACAAATTTCCTCCTGCCTGCAATAAGAACATTACGTGTTTAGATATCGTTACAAATTTTTAGCAGTTTAAATAATAAAAATATGTTTAACGTTCATTTATGCATCAAATACCGACGAAATATATCGGTATACCTTGATAGAGCTGGGGAAAATTCTTGAGTTTAATTTGATGCACGTACATATAGGCATATACCTATTAAATTAAAGGGCTCCAGGAAGAACGCAAGAAGCCAAATTGGAATTTTTAACACGGCCAGAAATCATACAACAAGCTACATCATTCTTGTACGCAATCACACCACCAGCTAGCACTTGTTTTTGAATCGGGAGTTGAGCCAACAACAACGACGACGCTGACGACAAGGAAACCGGACTAAACCAACCACTTTTTCATTCAATCCGACTAAATACTTCTGAACTGTGCCTCTTAAGATAATATGCCCCGCTCTCTGTATGATCCCTCTCTATTTTGCCACCAACATCACTCACTCCCTACTATCCATTCAAGAACAGAAGCAAAAATGAGGCTCATTAAGATACTCTTGCAGAGGCAGAAGAGCAGCAAGGAAAAGTGTAAAGCAAAACTCAAACGCCAGGCCGAAACTTAAGTAGTCAAAAAGGGTTAAAACAAGAGAGAAGAAATGTTCGCTCTTTTGTTGGGCTCGGTTGGACACATTACTTGTTTGCCTACTTACGGCAACAACTATGTAGATGGGGCTATACAATACACGAACACATAGCGAACACAGCAGACGTTTGTCTGTAATAATAATCATGAAACCCCCATCAAGTATTGCTACAACTTATTGCAACTTATCAAATCCATCACGACGTCGGCTCGTTTCCAGCTCCACTCGTGCTGCTAGTTCGTGCTTTAATGATAATGATATTTTTTATACTTCTTTTCTTTCTCTCTCTCTCCCCCTCTCTCCCTGTCTCTCTCTCGACGGGAAAAAATTGGACGAAACCGTGAGCACGAAAATATGGGTAAAAAAATCAACTCAATTCTAATATATCCATCAACTAGAAAGACAAAATACAAGTTGCATGGTACATGTGTATCTAGTAGGTATATACATGTACTTATATATTATATAGGCTATTATGCAAAAGAAAAAAGCGTTTCCACTTGGTTTCTTCTTTTTCTTTTCGTTACTTGTAGAATTCTTAATGGAGAAAGGAGGATCTTCCTAAATGGGTTCCTTGAACAAACATTATCAAACAAAACTTGGATTTTCATTTATTTTTTACCTTGACTTGCGAGCCTATAGCTATATAGCGCTGCCACTGACTCCTTTGGAAAATGCACATACATCATTATATTTTCCCGTCGCCGTGTAAAATAAAGAAGATGTGAGAAAATGAATTTTGACGAAACGTTCGGTAAGAAGAAGGAAATTACTCAAGATTATTTTATTTACATACTTACGACGGACACGGCCACTACAACAACTACTACTACTGCTACACAAGCTCATAGATTGAAATAACTACCACTTGTTCTGGTCTAGTGGTCTGGTCAATTACCAGCACCATTTGGTCTTATTGGGTTGGGTCTGGTATCCCAAGACGGGCGCGGACGGGTGGTCCTGCTGCTAACAATTATTTGCTTTTTCGCTTATTACTATTATTATCTGACCTGCCTACTTTTCCAGCGGACATTAGTAGTAGCATGACGCGACGAGGCGAGAGAGAGAGGGAGAGAGAGAGGAGCTGATTATTACACAGTAGCCAAATAATCTCGTTTTCTGTTCGCAATTAAAATGCCAACACAGTGGGCATCAACTTCATTCACCACCTATAGACATATCTAAGCCATTTAAGACTCATTCCTGCCCGACACTTGGCCGTTTTTTGGAGAAAAACGACGAAGGCATCGCGGCATCGCCACCGACAGAAGCTACACAACGATGGGGAACGTAAATGATGCCTTTTCCTTGTGTAATAAGGACCCACATTCTTTTGGGAGCACCGCTTATGTTATACTTCATATTTTGTATTTGCGTGTTTTTTTCTTGCTAGTTAATTTGTAGCAACTTAATATCTAAATGCCCTAATGTCCAGCAACTTCTCACGACTTGAGTAAGAAAATATGTCTTACTCTTCATTACGCATAATTTTGAAACTGACCGAACTACAACTTTCGTTTTGAAAATATTTTCGTGATGAGTTTTGCCAGGAATGGATGTAAACTTACAGAAGCTGCAATTGCTCCGTGAGCTTCTGCAAATACTTGTGTGGGCAAACGAGAGGGTTAATATGACAACGCTCTGTTTTGTGTATACTACTCATCTTAAATGGCAGACACTGATCTTACCGTAGCATTCCCAAAAATCTTCAGTAAACCGAAGGAATCAACTTGTCAAACGAGATTTGATTTGAAATGAATTATTCAGTAAACAGGACCCTAAGACCAGGCCGTGTACATATGTGACAAAGGGTAATCACTGCCTAGATCGTATGTCTCAACGGAGTTTTTGGAGCGGCTGTGTGAAGAGTTATTTTTTACAGGAAAGTTAGCCACAACCTGTATAACAACAGGAGATGGTAACTGATAAGGTTTCATCATAAAAGAAAAGAATTTTACGTGTATATTGTTCGCCAAAGAGGAATCTCAAATCACTTGCTTTATTACAGGTTTATGCGAAAACATTTCACCGCATGGAGGCATCAAATAGTTGGTACGATGGGTTATGCACGCGATAACCTTAAACCCCTGCTGGCTGTTACGCACATGTCATGTCATTGACTTGTTTTTTAAGGATAAGATGAATTCCTCATTTACAAAGTTGCCAACTCTCCCCGTCCTCTATATACTGCGTATAATTCAATTTGAAATGATACAATCAATAGAGAGCTACTTGTAGATTTTATGATGCTGAAACAAAAAAGTTGTAACAAAGGGAAAAAAACCAAAAGCTGTATGATGGATGGTGTAGTGCTTTGTCAATATTTATGCAGAAAATGTCATTTATTAAGAATTGTTAATGTCAAATGTTCCCTTTCAACTCCATTTTGTATTTGATGATGATGATGATTATTGTATGCACAATATATGCCTAGAAGCAAACCGATACCTGGAAAACTAAAGGAATCAAAAGATATCGTGCGTCAGCATCTTGGATATAAACCACGTTTAAGCACGGGGAAGAGTAAAAGCAATGCTTTTTAAGAAAAGAATAAATCAGCGCAACTTATGCAGAGAATTACGGGATAAAGACGGGAATGTGGATATATGATATGTTGCGATCAAACTGTACAAATTACGAGACTACGCTCTACCCCATAGAAATGGGCCGTAGGTGTACAAAAAACTGTGCTGTAGTAAATATTGAAATTCATATTCCCTAAGGGGAATTTGCTTTCGTTTCTGTAACACAGTGTGTTGGAAGGGAGACGACACAAGAGAGAGAGAGAGAGAGAGCTTTTGTTGCAATGAAAAAGGAAATTCAATGGTTTTGATAATAATACACTTTCACTTGTAGCTCGTGTGAGTGTGTCTGTGGAGGAAGAAATCAATTTGATTTCCAGTTCTCGACCGAGCTTTAAGTAAACATTAAATAAAGTACACACACACACACACAAGCACACATCCGAGAACATAATAATACGAAAAGGAAACCATTTTCTTGTAGGTTTCACTTGAAAAAGAAGAAGACGCAGAAACAAGTAGTACGTAAGGTCCCTTGAGCTTAGCTCAAGCATCAGCTTCCGACAAAAGAAAAAGGGAAACGAAGCAGGCAACAGTGGCGAAGTAGAAACACGTATCCACCAGGCAACATACACACACTTCCTTATTCTCTTCTCCTCTCTCTCTCTCGTCTGGATTTCCTTCTTTCTTTTTTCGGTGTTCCCTGGATCAGGCCAGAATTGGGCCAAGACCGGGAAAATAAGAAATGGGGATGGAGAACGACGATGATGATGACGATGAGATGAAAGAAGAGAGGAGTTCAACTGTTATTTCACTTGGTTGCGTGCGTGCTCAGCCCGTGATAAAAGCCAAAGAAATACGCTCTTACCAAGAGGACACAATGCTTTTACTTGATAATAGTTGTGTAATAACACAATGCGGAATTCGCTACCGGTCACACACAACGGGAACGGTCAAGCAAGAAAACCCCAATCTATCCCTACTTCCTTTTTTCATAAAAAAAACTTTAGACAGTTGTGAAGTATGTGTAGACACGTTTATATATCAAGTGTTTCCACATATCTGTTTACGGATACCCTGTACATCTTATTACTACATATACACATGATGTATGAACATTTCAAATTTAAGCGTGTTATACATCAACTGGAAGAAAATCAAATTCGGAGAGGAAAAGAAACTTTTTTTCTTTGTAAGAAAATACGAATTGTCCATTTTTGTGAAAAGAGAAACAGAAATATATGTACATTATACATATACATATAATCGCTCACGCTGAGAGCAAAAAAACTACCGGTTTCCCACGACAAAAAAAGTAGAGTTCTTTTATTCTTCCAGTGGTGTGGTACTTAAAGAAATGCTAGAAAAACTGGAAGGCGGCGTCGGCGGAAAGTAATCCCATCCGAGTGTGGAGTATATACAGTGCCCCAACGGTTTGTATTAATACTTAAAGAAATGCTAGAAAAACTGGAAGGCGGCGTCGGCGGAAAGTAATCCCATCCGAGTGTGGAGTATATACAGTGCCCCAACGGTTTGTATTTCATGGGACTATCCCATGCACTTGACGCTCTTCGCATTTTATTACCGGTTTAAACGGGTTTCTTCCTTGGAGATTTTTAGCATTGCAAAATATTTAAAGTTCCAGTTTTTTTATTTCTTCGACAACTTCCCCAATCAACAGCGATAGTTAAATGAAACCTATTAAAAGACTACGTGTTTACGTAGATGAGTTCCCGAAGTGATGTTGTATAATGCTGGTGGTGTCAGAATCCTAAAAGATCCCCGTCCCCTCCCGTGTAAAATGGACACGTACCTGTGAACTCACGCTCCACTCTTTTTGTCACTTTTTCATCATCGTCGTCGTCGTCGTCATAAGTCTTGTGATTCAGGAGCATGTCTACCATAATTGCATCCCCGTAAATAGTACACTAGTCGCTGGTGTGTCAACAAAGACCGCACAAACTTGCCAGCAAAAACGGTTTGTCTGCTGTGTAGTCTCTGCAGTCTTCTCCGCTCACTCAATTCTGTAGTCTCAACTCATCCTCATTCATGAATGACGAGACAAGCAAAAGCATTGAACAACAGTAAAACACTTATCATGCTTTTACTAACACACAGACAGCAAGAGGAGATAATACATGTTTTCCCACAAACTAACACAATCCCTTTTCTTTATGGCTCGTTACGTATCAACATGCTTTATACTTCTCTACTTGAATTTCATCTTGTTTTTTCAGCAGGCTGATATAGTTATGCATGCAGATGTACATAAAACATAATATATCCCTATCTATCTTACATGCTTGATGCTTGTTGAAGCCGATGTGAGAATGATAATGTTGATGATGTTCATCCTGTGTGGAAGGAACTTATTTTGACTTGCCTCACTCTCTCACACACACCACCACCACCGCTGCCACTATCGGCGGAACCTAATACCACTTCTACTTATCTATCTCTTTTGCTCCGTTCCTGACGACCTCGCTCACGTTCATCCCAAAAACTCTGTGTGTTGTTGTTGCTTGCTGATGCTATATCTCTGGTTTGGTTTTCCTTTCCAGGAGACGGGGGAGATGATTTTATGAGAAGGAAGTAAGGATTTGAATCGCATGCCTGCGTTCTGGAAAAAGGGAATGCTCCTCTTCTGGCTCTGGCTCTCTCTTTCTCTCTACTCCCATGCTCGTAAAAACAGCAAGAAAATATGAGCATCTAATCGTACATGTTCATGTGAGAATGTGTACGCTTTTGATCCATGGGACCACATCCAAAATCATTGATGAGACTGCCGCCGCCAACGACTATCATGATGATGATGATGATGCTGATTATTATGATCATTCCTCTAACCATTCGTTGGAGGCACTGAGGCTTGCAAACAGAGTACCATAAAGTCTTTCTTGCTCTGCGTCTGGTAAAAACCAGAACCAACTAAGATGTGTACCACCACCACCCCCAGTGCAGTCGTCAGAATCGCTTATGATGAATCAAGACGAAGTAGCGACATCCAGCAAAAAAGGCACTTTTAGGGAAAAATCGACGCAATGGTAGTGCTGCTGCTGGTAGGGAGAAAGATGCAAGGAAGCGTGATTCCCATCACTCTCTCAGCAAAACACGATCTTTCCAGCTCATTCTTATTTTATATTCCTCCCTACACTATAACTTTTCATGGCTTGAACTGCACCACTGAACTTGTTCTCCTTCTCCTCCCTCCCTCACTCAAGCTCTCTCGTCTCTCTTGCCTTACACTACTTACTCTTCATATTTCCATTTTACTCCATCCTTCATCGTCATCATCAGCTTCCCCGTCATCAGTCTCATCATGATCATTACTTTGTTGTTTTTACTTCTTAAAGAACGGATATAGCGCTGCAGCCGACAGGCAGGTAGACAAATAGGCATACTCCCAGTGACACATGAACCACCACCACTGTTGGCTTGTCATATCATAATGCCTGATCACCGGAGGTACAAGGGTGCACAAGGGTTCCCACACATTCAAGCTTATATCCAATAAGCGTAATAAATTAGGGGGGTGGGCTGATGCACATATGTCAGAGTACATATAATTTCTGTAACCGTCACTGATGTTAAAATTGTTCTATATATGCTGTATCAAAGAAGGATCCAAAAGCTCAACAACCATTAGATCCATCCAGGCTTTCCCATAATGGTGTGCGTAGTTTGCGATAGTATCGAGTTGTGTTGGTGTTGCTGTCCTCAGCCACATTTACTTGTAGGTACTGAACCTAAAATGACGGTTTTTCTGTGGGGAATAAATGCTACTACAAAAGATAGGAAAACTGGTAATAAGGCTTCTCTGTTTGTATTTTCTGCTGTTTGCTGACATACTTTTGCTATTTTATAATGTAGAGTTAAACGAGCTGGGTGGCATAAATAGATAACACCTATAAACCATTTTAAGGCAATTATACATTCGCGCATATGTACACTTCCTTCCACACGCTTGGGCACAAAAACGTTTAGGGAGATTGGCGACTTCTAAAAAGTGCCAGCCTGCTTAGCAACTGCATATTGCAGCCCCACTGCACTACCACCATATCACCATGCAGACTCATTGTAGCTATCCCGAAACGGAACATTACGCCAAAAAGCACACAATCGTTTAGGGCGAGAACATTTTCCTTTCTTTGTCGTCTTTTTGGTGGTACAAGGTACCTGATACTTTACAAAAGCTACTGGTGTTATATATTTTCACCATCGGTATAGTGTACAGAGAGAACCGTTGATAATCCTGCTCATCAACAGTCTCATTATCCCTGTCATTGTTAGATTTTTTGGCAGTGTCCGTGCAACGGCTAACAAAGCGGTGGATACATCGTTGGGAATGCAAGTCTGCCACGACGGTAATTTTACCCCGCACATCAACAAGGTAATGTCGTGTACATGCATTTTAACGAAAAGGGCATTTACATCTCATCTAATATTGCACAATCAAATGATAGTGGTGATGGTTGTGAGTGGATTGGAGAGAGAATCCCATAAAAACTTGTGTCATCATCATCATCATCGTTGTAATCATCATCACATCACCATCATCCTCAACGCCATTCGCCGGTTCATCAAACAACAAGTACATGACGTTACCAAGCAGTTGCTATGTACACGCATCCAGTTTGAGTACTCCAGTGGAAAATTAGAGATCACATTTCTACACGTAATATAGATACGAACGAGAGGCGAGTTTTTTTTTCACAATTCATGCTCTATTGTATTGGCAACCCTTTTCATTTCTCTTCTTTTCTGTACAAGTACTGTACAGGAATAACGAATCATGAAGAAGCTCTACGCTAAAGCCAAAGAAGCCGACGAAAATATTATCACACATTTACATGCCTACTGTTGTCCACGATAGTATCAAGTACTAGAGGCTCATCTAAATATTCTTAATAACTCACGGATTCTTAGCAGCAGCAGCAGCAAAATTGTAAATTTTTTGCAAACCCTTTCATGTTGAACGAAACTGTTCTTTGGTTCATCTATAGAAATATGAAAGGGGTGTATGAGGTACGGTGTGGTTTAGACGAACAGAGGAAAGATCAAACCGGCCCTCATTTCTATTATGTTTATAACAAGGGCACATGATGCAGTGTTATTTAACCTCAGGTACAATGTCAAAAATCAAGCCCTTTTATCGCCCTATTACGTCTATATACTTGGCACTGCTCTTGTGCGACAGAGACCGAAGCAAACAATTCCACACAAAGAGAAATCAAAAAGGGTTAACTTTTGACTGTTGTTGTTTTGACCAGAAGTCGTGGCATTAATAATAATTATTATGACCATTATCAAAGACAAGCAAGACCGACAAAATACAAAAGTGGAAGAAGAATAGGAACAAGTACCACTCTGACACACCAGCTATCCGACAAAGCTGAGGCGCCAATACTCCTCAAAGACCCAATAACTCACCACGAGCTGAAACAAGTAGTCACCAAACATTTACGATCATTATGTTCTTCTTAATGTCCTTTTATTGAGGGAATACATGCATGTGCTACACGCAAACAAACGTGAACATCATCAAAATCATCTTTCACACAGGGCCGAGTGCATTCCAAAAATAATATATTGTCTTGTTTCTTTCTGGTGAGTTTGGTCAGAGCCCTAAAGAATAAAAATTGTAAGCGCACAGCTAGCATTAAAACAGTAACTCTCTCTCACTCTCTTTGCAGCAGCAGCAATCGGAATGCAGTGCAATGCACAAGGTTTCGGTAGGTAGCTGGAGGAGGAAAGGTTGTTTTCAGATTTTCCGTGCTACTCTGCTGTGTGTGCTGTGAAATAAGGCAAAGTTATGCGTACAACTTACCACTACTGCTACCACGACCACCACATAATATCATATATCACCGTAACCACACAATACTACATGCAATCTCAAACTCCGTGATTATCATGATCACGTTGGCTGTATCCCAGGGAATCGTTATTACGTGTACTTTTACCTCCTCAATTCTGTGTAAAGTCCTTTTGAGAAGGTGAGACCAGACTAGTCCAGTCCAGTTTTTCTGAGATTTCTTAACGTGGTATACACCTATTTAAGTCATTCTTTCGTGCTCCCACAATTTCAACTTGGTAGCTTTACCTTAACACAGAGAGAAAAGTATGATGGGTCTCTCTTTCTGGTCTCTTGTTAATCTTGCCACCACATAATGATATAAAATTTTAATATGACATGGGCTTGTCAGTTGTGAAGAATGATAAGAAAGATTAGAGCAAGTAGGTGCGCTTGATACAAGTCCGAGAAACATTGATCGGTAAAGGGAGAATTGTACAAGACAGAAGTTTTAACAGGACGTCCCACCTTTTTCTCTCTGAAAGGAATGTTTTGGTTGAGAGTTTTAGGTGTTTTGGGTGCTCACATTGCATTGTTTCGCAGGTTGAGTCTCTCTGCACAACAGGAATGGTCAGTTACAGTTTGATTTTATATTTAGGGGAATAGAAATAGCTTGATAAAGTAAGCAATAAAAAAAGAAGTGTAGGGAACGGCTAGAAGTCAACGGGCAATTTGCTGATGATGACGATGTTGATTCATGGACATACTTGAAAAGTAAAAAATGTGGACAGCTAAACATTTCACGGCTGGTTTCTGTACTTTCATTTGAGAGTATCAGTTTAGACATCATGACATCACATTATCATCGCCATCAACAATATAAGACCAACAGCAGGAGAAACGATATGGCGACGGACATTAACGTGATGCTGCTGCGGACGATGATGATGAGGATGATAGTTGGGTGGAGAGTTTTATTGCCGTGCACCACAGCAAAGGTTATGACGAGCTTGGGAGACGTCATCCTCGATGTCATATTAATAGTAGCTGTATACATTATACCGCGGAATACTTGGCAGGGGGTCCATCTCCCTCCGCATTTCGGTCTTTTCTCAGCGAAATATAGAGAGAAAATTGGGCACATCAACAGACAACGTACTAATGTATCTAAAAGGGTTCGTTTTGAGCAAATTCGGTAAACTTTTGCATACGCCCGCGTAGGCAGCAGGGTTTGTTGTAGTTGATAAAGTTGGAACAGGACACGGACCTGTTTCTATCAACAGCTTCGCATGATGGTCGTCGTCGTTGTGCCGCTCCTGTTTATGTACCGATACGTCCGACATAAAAACCGGCAAATGCCATCAAACCATCAAACCCTCCATCAAAACCCGAGTTTTATTGCAGTCATTCCATTCTGCAATCCAGCAACAAGATGGGTAAGGAACGAGTATGCCTATTACGCAAGGTAATATCACTTTTGCCGTATCATCGCCAGTCGTATCCATCGTCGCGTAGGTACCCGTAGTAAACTATCCTCCTCCTCGTTGCCGTGCCGTAATCATTTGGAAAAGAACAAATTTTAGAGGGATGTATAACAATGGTAATGGCACCAACAAGAAAAACACCTATAAAATGAGCAGTATAGATTTTCATCTTAATGCCGGCTGAAAAGCCGCTTTTTATGCGACCTACTTGTCCTTTTACTGTTCCCCTAAGTGTACAAGACAACATTGAACGTGCTTCGAAAACTGCTTCTTTTGCCAAAATATTTCTTCTTTACAACCCATTCATCTTTAGTGAAAGGTCTACAAAGATCGTTTTATCATCCTTAGAAATATGCTGTCTTCTTTTCTGCCATTGTAAAAATTAACCATAGACAGGGCTCCATTGTATTTTCTACTATTCAGGTGGTATACGCAATGCTATTTCTCTATTATATATTGTTCTTGGGAATAAGGCATATAAACATGATATTATCACGGTGGAGTTATAGGTTGGTTAGTCTTCCAGTGCATGGTAGAGTAAGAAGTATTGTTAATTTAGTTACGCATTTACTCTTCTCCAACTGCACCAAATTACTTTTACGTGATAAAATTTTGTTGTTCACAAGCGAAAACGTCTCCCAAAATTAAAATACCACGTGAAATAAAATATTAGTTATCCTATTCACATTAATTGAAAATCATGAAAACGTATTGATGAAATGATTCATCGCGTTGTATGAAATAATATGTAGTAAATACAATTTGTAAAATTTAATTTCCTGTTCTAACTTAAAACGGTACGAACAACGATGAATTATCATAGGGTACGAATGCATATTGAATACTGCGCACTGTGGTGACCAGAGAGATGAAAGTAAATAGGGAAAGAACAAATCATGAATGTTAATTTTTAATGATCCCAAACAAAGGATTGCTATTGTCTATATGTGACTTTTAAATGAGGAGTCGTTGCCAACGTTGAAAATAGCAATCGCTTTTACAATGTATTCAATGGGGGAATCTTTGGGTCCAAATTTTTAACGTTGATTCTTTCTCTAGATAAAAGAATAGGAACTCTGATGGTGACTTGTGACCATAACAACGTCTGCCACAAAGTCTGTGCAACTTTACTATGAAGTTGATACACGTTTTATTTAACCTTAAGGGACACATCTACTGAAAAATAAGAGTAACAGTTCGAGTTTTGTATTGATTTGTGCTTTACGTATGTATATTTTGTAGCATTCATGGACATTGTCAACCCCACATGTGTGCAGAACACTAGACACTACAAAAAGGAGAAATATAAAATGTAAAACTTCCGTGCGAAGTCAAAAGTGGTCTTCATTGAGCTGCATATAATGACAGAAGAGCATGGACCAACGGGCTGTACACATAATGCATTCCATTGCTGATTGTCAGTGTCAATCCAAGAAAGCCCTTCCAATAAATTGGCTGGCATCGTTCGTTGATCGGATTTGTTTTCGTTCAAACCACCCAACAGGCATGTTGAACGCATTTATAATATATCCAGCAGATATACGGGATAATGTTCCTCCAGGACATCCCATCAGTTTACCATCAGCACATGTCATTTAGGGGAGCAGGAAAGACGTGAGGAGCATTCCATTCAAAGTCAAGACTGAGTCATCACCAACCAGCAGACCTTGTGAGCACTCTATAACCTACACACCACACAGCCCGGCGAACATGCGATGCGACACGACACAAAGTTTGGAATGCCCTGCTGTACTGATGCCCTGTGAACATATATACAGAATATGGACTGATTGTAAATCTATGAAAGAAGAAATTCCTTGAACAACATCTCGCTCTCTGCAAAACCATACTCACAAGTTGACCAAACCCCAAATGCACATTTCTAGTCTGGAGAGAACAGTTATAACTAACAAAGCCGCTTGAAATGCGTGCAAGATAAACACACACCAAACAGAATGTAGAGTAAAGCTGCCTAAAACGTTCCCCCGTTGTCATTGTGGTGAAGATATATCGATAGAAAAGGTTGAAAAGGGTTCCCGTGACTGTCTGCTGCTGCTGGAGTGTTTTCGTTCCTCCTGAAAAAAAGAAGCACATGCCATCATGGGTCGCTTCTAGAGTACAGCCATCGTCATTTGTTTGGAATGGATGATACTCGATATCTTTCATGTCCAGAAAGGATCCGTTTCCATTTGTATATTGGAGGCACAACACAAGCATCGTTTAATGTAGAATGTTTATAATAAGGACAGCGGCATATTGTCCACATATTGTTATTTGACAGAAAAAGATGGAAAAATGAAAAGTGGTCGGTTGGTCGTCCGTCTGCTGTCGGTTTTGGTTTGCTTTAACCTGCATTACAAATGAGTGAATAAAATATCAACAAAAATACCATTTGAAATACGATCCTGTTGTCTGTACGGAGGAGCAAGCTGAAGAGAACAGCAGACAGGGAGAAACCTAAGTAATTTTACATGACAAGCACGTAGAATAGATGATTCTTTTTTTTCTCCTCCTCTCCACTTGTGCATGCTGTTGTCCATTTGGATGGTTTGCTTTGCAGTAGTTATATTAAATAATGAAATTTAGTCCTGCCTATATACATCTACACAAGTTTATTTTAAAAGTATAGAAATACTCATAACAATTTGCAACACTGTAAAATTCCCGTTCTTGGAATTACTACCCCAATAAGGAACGTGGAAAAACAACCTTCTACCTAGCATGAGTAATCAGCCCGTTTTGCGTAGTTATCTGATCTGATTTATTGACGTTGCATCATTTTTCCTCATCTTTCAACGCTTCAATCATCCAAACATCCAGCAG
Source organism: Callyntrura sp. NNG-2020 (assembly GCA_027744055.1). Classification (NCBI taxonomy): domain Eukaryota; kingdom Metazoa; phylum Arthropoda; class Collembola; order Entomobryomorpha; family Paronellidae; genus Callyntrura; species Callyntrura sp. NNG-2020. The sequence continues at coordinate 29,302 of JAHZNE010004101.1, forward strand.
TAACTTTGACTGACCACTCAAGATATGCAGCTTGTAATATCGCACATTAATGCTGTTAGCCCTTCCAAAGTCTTTCCAATTGTACAGTTGCTGCTGGCTACTTTATCATTCATATATGGGGCATGAAATGTAGAGGACGCTCGAGGAAA
>JAHZNE010004102.1:0-10045 GCA_027744055.1 Callyntrura sp. NNG-2020
ACAACATTATCAACTAGAATGTTCTCTCTTCAAAAGGCTATCCCTGGCGGTTGCCCACCTTTTGAGGTGATAGAGAAAAAGAACGAAGATTTATAAAAAATAGCATTTACAAAATACACATTAATATGGTCCCGAAAGCGAATTCATTTGTGAATATATACAAAGGTTTACCTTTAGAAAAAACTATTTGAAGACCGTTATCGTTTCATCATCGTATTACTTTAAGGAATATGCAGTACGAAAGAGCCTTAATGAGATTAACATGATGAGAAGTTTACCTGCATTTATAGAACGCTTTTGAATCCTTTGTACTCATCGGAATTATCTAAAATTTAACTCACCTGTGAAAAGTTTATGGGATAGCATATCATATTTAAACTGGTTAAAAAGAATTAAACGTGTGTTTTTAGATGCGATACGACGACGCGGAGAGAAGAGACAGACACGCTTATCACCATCCCGCTTGCCCTGCATAGCATAAGGGGAGATACGGCTGTACTTACCTGTCGTATCGTACATATACGAGAAAGATAAGTTTCTCTTGAGTGGCCAATAATAATGACGTGACTATGGGCTCATTTAAATATGTATATAAACCCTGTGTATTCCTTCTCTAGCAGCAGCAGCTCTAGCTATCCGAATAAAAAATAGATTGCTTTTACAAACACAACTTTTTCAGATTTTATCTCAGCGAAAGATCACGAAAAGGCAACTTTCACAATCAATTTTGTTTTACTTTTGGAGGTAAAACAGTGTTTATATAGAGAAGCTGGATTAAACGCTTACGGTTCCTTTTCGCTGACCAGTCAACTTAAACTATGTGACGCTCTATTTTCATTGCCTTGTTAAAAGTGTCGTTCATTGCATTTAATTCTTCTATTTGTGACTTTTTTAACTGTGTCGGATCTGAGAAATTTTTTTAAGCACTCAAACTACATTGGTATCGTTGAAAGTATTTGTATCTCCTGTACAGAACAGCTACTACTACTATTACTATGACCTACTACTATTACCTACTACTACTACCTATTACTACTACTAACATTTGATGTAGTTCTTACTTTGAACGTCACATTTTTTTCTTGCTCAGATACGTACATTTATGCTACATTTTTCTACTTGGCTTCGATAAAAATAAAGCCAACAATCCAGAAATGTCAGTTTATCAGACGGGCCGAGGCGATTGTGATAACAGGAGAGAGCAAGCGACGAGGATGGCTAGACACCGTGAACACGGGAACAAAATAAAGCTAACAACATCTTGCACTACAAAAAGGCAAAGATAGAAAATTCTTTTTTTCTGTGAAATTTAAAAAAAAACACAACAGTTGATGGTCATGTACATGGACATGGACAAGACTTGTACATTTCCTATCTATCATTCATCCCGAAAAAAAATCAAGATGAAAAAAGTCTTTGTCAACTTTCCAGAAACTCACACACTCCGACCCTGAAAGCTGACTTCTCTCTGTACTTATTCTCGTCATTTACAGTCTGTCAAACTGGAAAACGTTGATTGATCTGATCACAACGAATATATGGTTCATAGTCACATGTTCCACCTTCGATTAATCAAGTTGAGTTGAATTTTTCATCATCCTCGTCAAATAGGTTTATTTTTACGCAGGCGATTCTCTTTTCGGCCCTAAAAATGGGAAAAATTAGGTTCTAAAGTATTTCATGTTCTGTGTGAAAGCATGCACAATACATGTAGCTACAAACGGAGCGAGGCAGACTGTTATAAAATGGCCGATAATAAAAAAAATATATGTTTTTGAGGACATTGACTATCGACAATCATTTTCGTGGTCATCCGTTGCTCTCATTCACCAGACATTTCTGCTGCTGCTGTGGTGTACTTTTATGCTCCAATAAAGATAATAAAGTAACAGTGCATTGACAACGTTAGTATCGTCCTCGTCATCTCCTCCTCGCCGTAGTAGTCAACCTCCATTGTTGTCACTTGTCCAAATGACGTATTTACATCGGCCATGTTCCTTTCCGTCTGAGAGTGTGCACTTGTGCAGGAGAGATAAAAAAAGTGCAGCTTTTTTATTTAAATTCACAATTCTACAAAACCATAAGAGCACTTTTATTGCACTTTTAATATCTTGTTCTTTGCAAAAATGAGCAGAACAAGACAATACACAAGATATACGGCACATTGTTAGTGTTTTTATTATTATTAAAAATATACATGTGCACAATAGTGACCACGGAGGATAGAGAAGCGAGAGAGAAAGAAAGAAAATGCACATTGTGTGCAACAAAACTTTATGGACAGTAGCAAACAACAAAAGGAATAAAAATCCGGTTTCTGAAAATGAAATGTTTTATCAGCACAATAACCCCGGGGCCATGTTTTAATTAGCTCAGTTATGGTGTGCAACAAAAACTATCTCTCCTGTATTCTTTCTCCTCTTCTTTAACTTTTTGAGCAATGCATCAGATTTTTTTTCACGTGTGTGTGTGTACACCTTTTATCTCAACAGCAAACGACACACATACTGCAATTATGTGATATGCTGCTGCACCTTTTCACACACACAAACACACGTACGTTTTTGTCACTGTGCATGTTCTTGTCTAAACAAACGTCACATTTTGTACAATTATATTTTATGCGGAGACATTTTCCGTGGAAAATATTGATTTCTTTTAATTTTTTGTTTTTTTTGCACATTAATTTAAGACAAGCATCCTACATGCAGAGGTGGTGGAGCCACTTGACTTTTTTTGCTGGTTTCCACTTGTTATGTTTTAAAATGAAATTTTACGTTCTATCATTATGTATATCTATCTCCACAAATCAGTTATTTGGCCTCCAAAAGCCATCAAATCATACACTTATAACACTCCACAACGAGGGGATATGTAAGCAAATAAAAAGTCTAAGGTGAGATTCGTGGGATTTGAACAAGAGGCAAGTATCTGAGCAAAACGGCAGCAAAAAGCAATAAGGCTATTCAAATAGCACATATATAACCCTGTTATAACGCTTTTATCTCTTTTGTCCTACGTTATGTACATAGGTACACACAAGTTATATATTAAACACGGTACATGTACTGTAATAATGCGCAACGAAAAGAACAAGGTGAGCAAAAGTAATAAAGCAATGCTCGGCTATAAAAGTCACATCAAAAAGGTAAACCGTACAGGTATGTATTATTGTTGGAATGGATAACATGAAAAAAATACGAAATAAACAAGTGAACAAGAAAGAAGTCCCTTTAGCAGATATTGTGAAAATCTATAAACATAAAATAGTAACTTAAGAAGATGTTGGCGACCGTGTGCGTGTATAATATTGTATCATCTATAAATTGTGCATAATTCTCTTCTACTACCGCAGCCAACAACAACCTACACCACCTCAGATTTCAGATATGTCTTTATAGGAAAGTTGTAATAAAAGGTGCTTCTGTTCTTCTGCAGTAACCATAAGCAGATGGATAAAGGGGGAAAATTATGTGAACTTGTGGATATGTGCTCTGCAGCTTTTTCAGAATGTGTGTGCGTGTGTGTGTGTGTGTGGATGGATAGAGAGTTTAACAGTTTTGAAACGAGATGTTCAAAGATAGGGATCGCGATACAAGGAGAGAATGTGAGTTTTTACGCTTATTTCTATCCCTTTTCTGTGTCACTTGCTCTTGTTTCAGAGATGACTGCAATGACGATGATGATCAGTTTGAGCAAGTGAGCCCCTTCATCTCTTTTCCTTTTTTATATACCTACCATCTCGAGAAGAAACGGACTGAATCTATAGATCAAGTTTGTAAGTACTTGGTAAGAGAAATGGTGTAGTTACTCGAGATGTTGTTGAGAAAGCAAAAAAAGCGTCTTCATTGCATATCATTCGAAGGAAGATCGTTTACAGCTTAACCTACCTAGAAATAGAGCGTCTTCGTATAGAAGTGATTATAGGAGGTACACTGGAAACGGTTGCAGTGCAACTTATACTGCTGTTGGGTTAACGTTGTTGAAAAAGAGATGGATGGATGTGTGTACAGGGAAGATGAATGAAAGGTTCAAGTTTGTGTTGTTGTAAATGTTGTCTTCTCCAAAACTTGTAACTTTTACTCTGCTCGTTTTCTCATGATTGATTGATCAGAGATACACTTCTCTTTGACATCAGTCTCCTCTGTAGGACCTTTTAAAGAGGAGAGACAGTGAGGGAGGGAGAGAGAAGAAAACGGGCTCAGCGCATCATTTTTTTCTAAATATGTCACCTGGTTCCAATGTTTTCTTCACACGCTCAGTACAATTTTCTTTTTTTAAGAGTAACCGTTTCTTGGTATAAATATAGATTCATTTTTAACTCAACGATTTAAAGGAGGATCTGGTATTTACTCTTATCTTGTCACATACCTGCTGTGAAATGGTTCTAATGTCATGTCAGCTCGGTGGAGAGCTTGTTGTTTAGTCACTGACTCCAGTTGACAAAATGATTTTTTATGTTTGAAAAGTTGAACGTCTGGGGAAATGTGCCAAAAGTAGAATATCACCAGTAAAAATTCCTTTTGGTCGATCAATGATGATGAAATGCATATTTTATATGATAAAAAAAATTCAAAAATTGCGGTTGTGCGTGGTGTCAATAATGATGTGGTACAAAAATACACAAAAATGTGTGTACAGCGTTAACATTTTATCGCACGACTCACGACTCCTCCTATTGTGGCCATTGTTCACAATTGCAGTCATCATCCCATTCATTCAAATAATGAGCCATAATAACAGTAGTACAAAAGGAGAATCAGCGCTAAGAATAGTTACTGGCCAGACGACGGCAATACCACAGCGCTGTTCACACCACCTCAGTAGGAAAAAAGAAAACGCACAATGGTAAAAAATAAAGACGTGCCTCAGTGACAGCCTCCGTGAAAAATACATAAGACAACAAGACGACGGCATTTTGTTCTGCTGGCACCAAACTCCTATTATCGATGAGAAACAGCGTACGTTCCAAGAAACATATCACACCTTGGTTGAACGACTGGAATGACTCATGTATAATTTTAATCATGAAATAGTACACAAACCTTCTGTAAACTTCTAATATCGCATACTAAATTCTAGTAGCTGTCAACCCCCTCTAATAGAGATTTCCAATCTTTGTACAAGAAACAGGCGCATTAACACATCGCAGAAATAAAAATTATGCAAACTCTTTAAAATAGGCAATTGTCTTAATTCCCTGTGCAATTAACAAATAATCTAAAGCTCCTAATGAGGCAATTAATGCTTGTTTTCTAATTGCAGTTTAAAGCAGGTGCGCAAATTGCAACACTGATCTGCGCACGAAGGGTACTTATCCTATGAAGCTTATCTTTTTAATTGAGCAAGTACTTCAGTTGTGCCAAACAACTTGCTCTCGTTGTTGCTCATCGTCTCTAAAATCCTTTCTGGTATAAACCCGCGGGAGTCATTGTTGCTGGCTCCAAAAGCTCCAAATTGTATGTATGGCCAATAACATAAAATCCGGTGCAGATGGAAATCCTCACCAGGTGAGTCAATGGTTTACTTTGTACCGCATGAAACATGCCGCTCCGTGGGACGCTTTATAACAGCAACTTCCTTCGTTTCACTGATCTTTGACAATGGCCGTGTACAATGTAACGTTTTATGAGTGTTTCTCGTCTTCCAGAGGGCTTCTAACATTAGAGCAGTTAACAATTTCACTGATGAGGATGAGATTGACGGTAATCTGGCAGTTGGAGTAGTTTGTGTTTGTATCACAGCAATCTCCATTTCCTTTCTCCATATATTTTACAATTCTGATTGCGATAAAATTAATAACATAGACATGCACACCATGCCAATGATACAATCATTGGTCTTCTACTATTAGGCGACTGTGTCGTATCCCGACAGATTGGTTTCGTAATCCCTTACGGTAAAGGGGTTAGTTAACAATTCACCGACAAAATGTACATGAAGAGATGTCTTTGCTAGAAATGGTGAAGTAGCTACTGTGGCCAAGCGACGTTTTCCTTGTATTTCCACCTGTCCATGTATCCCCCAAGGAAGGAAGCTAGAGAGACGGAGTATTCAATGCAACAGTCGCCTTTTTTAAAAAATTACAAATACTGGAGCTACACTAGTAAAACTAAAAAGAAAAAGGTGTACTTATAGCAAGTTTACAGAGTGTATCTTACTTTAGTGCATTTTATACAGATGAATGACTCATTTTAAAAATATTTATATATTTTCCTCCATTTTAATTTTGACTGTATTTTACAAGTTGTCAACTTTATTGATAACGACTGGGTATTGTTAAGTAAAAAAACACCAGACAAACAGAAAGTTTTTACTTTGTTCCGTCTATTCTATTAGAATAAAACAAGAGATTGATTTCAGTCCGACTGTAACACAGTCGGGATTGTATACAAAATCAAAAACATGTGATTTTGGAAACTATCTGCCATGTGTATCTTCAGTAACCGGAAAACTTTGACATGGCTGATTCCAGCAAGTTACACGTTACACCTTACAAAGAGTACAAGCTTACGAATTCGTTATGTTAAACTCCAAAATAAATCATGATCGAAGAGATGAAACATTGTATTCTGGATCCCATTGATGATTTATTGCGAATGGGGGATACATGGACAGGTGGAAATACAAGGAAAACGTCGCTTGGCCACAGTAGCTACTTCACCATTTGTGAATGATCAGTCGGCTGTGGCGAAAAGGGTTCTCGTGTTAGCCAAATTCTTACGTTTTGGTTCACTGAATTAAACGTAGAAAAAAACGAAATTGTTTGGTGAATTATAAAAAAACGCGATGAATGAATGGGTGATGCAATAAACTATATTGCTGTGAATGATGGGAATGATGATATTACGGAAGATAAAAAATTCTTTGAAAAAAATGCTAAGCTGTAAAATGTTGCAGGTTCCATTATCCTCCTGGTATATCATTCTAAATTAAATGATGATGACGGCTGCAGTTTGCGCTGGACTTCAAGGCTCCACCAAGTTGACGGGAATGTGTCTACACCATATAGAGGGGAAAAATTGATGGGCTGGTATCAAGGAATAAAAAAGAAGTAATTGATGGTTAACTAGAAACGCGATGTACGACATACATGCCGAGTCCTGTTTGGTGAAGATTCAAATTTAGAGATGACTGCTGCGCTCCGCTGATGTGTAGGCTAGCTGGGTGAGGAAGAACGAAGGAAGATAAAAAAGGACGAACTTGAAAGATTGTCACATGCTGAGCCGGCACCACATGATTACTTAAAATCAGCAGCAGCACCCTTAATATCTGCAGCATTTCGGGCATACACTTTCGTTGATTTAAGTAGTATTTCCAGCAGTTCTCACAATTTCTTTTTTAAAGATTTTGGTGCTGGTACTCTACTGGAGAGAGAAGAAATAATAAAAATGATGACGACGACGACCATGATGATGAGGATGAAAACTGTGATTGAGGATGATAGGGTTGTTCATGAAACAGAAGGAATGGTCTTTTTCCTTCCTTTTTTTTACTATTCTTATGCCATGGGGTGATGGCTCACAAAGGAGAATGATGTGATGATATCGTAAAAAATTACATTGAGATCAGGGGAGGCATAATGGTACGTACGCGTGTACAACAAAAAAAGGAAACGAAAAGCGCGTTCTTCTTCTGCCTACCAACAACCTACCTACACAGTTGTGATGTCATTTGGTAGCGCGGCGGTGCTGCTGATTCGGCTAATGTTCTTTGTTTTGTTTCATACCTCTTCCTAACTTCACTACCCTGTCGGATTTCGTAGACCTACCAACGAGTTGTGGATAAGCTGTCTTGTTAAGTACTTTATTTGATTTCCCAGCCTGATTTGAAGGAAAAGTGTGTAGCTAGCCAAAAAGAGGAGGAATGCAGGCAGAATTTTTCGTTATTGTTGAAGTGAATATTAAACACCAGCAGGATGAGGATGATGATACAATGGCGTCGTACCATTTACCTGCGGGATGATCCTAACGACGATAAGGATCATGGCAAATATTGTCTGGCCAGAATCATTGTGTCTTGCTGGTTATTTTGAGAAGTAAACTGGGATAAATGGAAATGATGTCCAAAGTCGTAATGGCTTGCTCGCTAGTAGTCTCCACTTAGCTTCACCACGTCAAATTGGTCTATCAACAATGTGTGCTTTCACCCACCAAGTTTAATGAACAACGGACAACAATGTTGATGATACAAAAAAAGAATACATGTATACATTTTTAGCAAAGCTATACTGTACATCGTTAGCATTAATTTCAGAAGTAAGAATTCTTCAAAGTAAACTCCGCAATTCTACTTAAATGGGCATAAAGTGCAAAGAAATAATTACACGTTTCCGTTTGCGAGTAAACAATAGAAAACGTTCCTTCGCTTGATAATAAGTGCGTTTTTAATGGCAATTCTATACACCCGTCTAATGAATCTATTTTATGCGTACAATATGTTCTTCCAAGTTTTTAGGCACCCGTTTTCATTACTTGATGAACAAAGATAAGGCACACACCACGCTCATTTTCCCATGAAATGCGCAAAGAGTGTGCACAAAAATATGCAAGGTGGTTTTCAATGTGTGTAGTACATAAAATATAAAGCCAGCTCATAAGAGACCGAAGGACATCAGATTGAGAAACTTATCATCAGTAACATACTCATCATACGCATGTGCAGGAATCATGCATGACGAAAAAAAATGACAGAATTCACCAAAAACTCTGCCTCTAGTTAAAGTACACTCTGTGTAATCAGCAATCACAAAGAGCTGTCCATATCTGTGTTATCGTTTTTAAAGAAAAAAGTAAGATGCTCCGTTTCACATTTCGTCGTTCCCACAACTTTATACACGGCAGCGTTGAATCCTTTAAAAGTTTTAACTACTCTACACCCATTGCTTGCTCTAATTGCAGCTTTGGGGCAATACGACGGACGGCATTTTTGGAACTTGGATGCCTGCCCGATATACTTGTTTCTGTGTGGATGAGATAATTTTACTCGTGTTTTTCTACTCGGTCTCTATTCTATACACATTTCAGTTGTATTTTTGAGAAGACCTCTTCTGCCAAAAATCAGTTTCCCTTGCGCCCATGCTTCCTCGCCGCGGTCGTATGAATACCAGGGTGTTTTTGTTGAAGGATTTATTTGTAACATGCTTAATGTTTCATAGTTAGTTAATCTGTTTTATCGTACATGGATAGTTAGTGTTTTGACAGGTTTGTTGTTTCACGATTGTTGGAAAATGTACCTTTAAACATTAGCTGTAAACACAGACACATGTGAATTTGTAACTTTTAATATTTGAATATCGCATGGATCATAGAAGATGGCTACTCTTTAATGGTTTGGAGCGACGATAAAGAAAATATGAGGTAGAGGTAGACTGATAGATGACGGAAAAAAACGGTAAGACGTAAAGAATTCAATCGGCTCTCATACTGCGAGCCTCATGTGAACTCTGCGACTGTGAAAAATGTTGGTCTCGAGGAGTGTTAAGTTGTTGCAGCATTAATTACATAATCATTGCAGCGAGCATGTTTGTAGCTCCTGAGTTTTAATACTTTACACAACTTGACAAATTAATCTTGCTTGTTTTGCACCAGCAGGAGGTTGACACAGATAGAACAAGTCAATTTCTTACTACTTGAAAACGTCGTAATACAATTTATTCAGTAATCATACCGTTCCAGAGTTGTGCTATAACAATCAAGAGCTTTATTAAGGAATAAAACGATGTGTGTTGTACAAGAATGTGAAACAATGCGGTTGAAAGCAACTCACTGTTTGTTACACTTCCAAAATCTCAACTTTTTTTGTGTTAAAAAATAAAAGAGATGGGGAACCTTTTCGTTTACGCTCTTATCGTGCACCTTGCACCCAAACCACACCGCTGTATAGATTCCTTTTATGTTACATTATTCCCTCTCTAAGCAAATAACGCATTTAAGATAATAATTGAGATTCATTCATCATTTCTCTCGGTTATCATTTGCTGTGACGCTTTACGCATATAAATCTTTGTCGTCTCGTGCGCCGGCGAAAGAGAAGAGAAAAAAAG
>JAHZNE010004103.1:0-38896 GCA_027744055.1 Callyntrura sp. NNG-2020
CAACAAACAATAATTATTCTTATTGAACAATAAAATAGTAAATATGATATTCACTTTTTTTAAAGTTTAAATACAATGTGCGTAGTATTTTCTGTAGACTGCACTCTGTCTGTGCGCCTTTAAACGATATGAAAGAATATTACCGCAGCGCAGCAAATATAAGTACTATTATGGTGTGCATAATTTTTTTTGCAAATTGCACCTTCATCGATGCAGATTTGACGGAATACTACGCAATCATGACTGATAAATCATTCATTATAACTAAAAGTACTATTAATCTTCCCCAGTATAATTTGTTAATGTATGTGATTGTTATATGTAGGTTACCTTCAGAGGCAACAATAAATATTTTTTAAATGACAAATTTTATGGATAATACTTGTCTAGACACTCGTAAACATTTTCTTAAATATACTTAAATTAATATCATGAAGGCGGATTCAGACTTTTCGTCGATTTATTATTTTTAATTTTATTTTATCCTTTTGTAGATTGTACGAGTACTGAAAATTATTGTCGCTGTGCCTGTGTTACAGCCCTGCACGCACACCACAAATACCCCAAAATTGACGTAAGTCATGTATACTTCACCATTTGAACTTAAAAATTCATGCTAAAAAATAATCATGTCGTTTTTTTAAATAAAATGCTGGGGTAATGTCAGTGAACGAAGGAAACAAACAATGTGATAGTCACTCGTGTCGATTGTCCACTGTATGGATTTGTGTGCGTTTTTGCTTAAACTTCCGTTCTAAATCCGTTCACACTAACCGCCTTACTTAAATGCATTTGACTGGGGTAACAGGAATTAAATCCTGTGGATAAGCTGTCCGATCCAAGTCCTCCTCCATTTGCTCCCCCTCCACCAGCTTCATTTCTAGCAACCAGCACGCTCAGCGCTTGCACCCAATCATTGGCATTCTTACCGTCCTTTGGTTTCAGCACCACTTTTTTGTCTTGTGTGAAGATTTCAAATGCCTTGGGAATCTGTCGTTGACCCCGGGTAACCCTCACACTCAGAATTTGATGCAGATTGAGTGTGCTGGTCGAGTCATTTCCCCGCGCCATCAGTTGACCCCCGGATAGCGTAAAATATCTTGTTCTCCATCTTTTAAACAATTTCCATTTTCCTTTTTTCTCTTTGAGGCAACCTTCTAAAATGGGCTGTTCTGACGTCAAAAATTGCAGGGCTCTGAAATTAATGGTATAAATCGTGAATTCATTATTTCTGTAATACTATTGTAATACTTCAACGCTTTAAACTCCCTTCTCTTTACCTGCTTGGATGATTACAAAAGAAGCATCCCCATTGTGCTTTAATGGCGTTGAACTCAAACAAATCGAAAAACCCGGAATTTCTGAGCTCTAAGAGCAAGCAGTCTTGATCCCTTGTGCTGGGAAAGGCACTCGTCACAATGGTTAAAAATGTTTTATTCTCGCATTTGAGTATCTCCCAACAATTTTTTAAACTGCTCACTGAGCTCTCCCTCGTACTCAACGCCTGACTCTGGGAACGGGCCTGCAGCGCGAGAAACATCAAGTGGATCCATACCCGAGGAAACCGAGTTTTCATGCTGAACAGACGACTACCACTGTAAATACAGTGTTCTGTTTGGAACTGACAGGCAAAGTGGAGCTTGGCATTTTTCCGGTTTTTTCTCTCCTCAATGGTGCATTTAACAGGAAGTGGAATTCTCACCGTGATTTTCTCCATATACGCCTTTATCTTTTCCAGGTGCTTTTCACAAAAGTGCTGAACCACATCTCGCATGGGAAAAGGTTCAAACACACTGATTTGCGGTTGGGAGTGGGCCACTGTCACAGCGGAGATGGGGGAGCCGGAAAGGGGTCTACTGCTGGTGCTGTTATTGGAATTTTCAGGAGAGGGGGCGTTATCTACGGAAGAGCTTTGTACAAGATTCATGTGGCTGACGCCACCAACACCACCGCCATCCACCAGCGAGTTACCCCCGCCGCCGCCGTTGGTAAGGGTGGATGTGTTGTTGATAGTGGGCCCGTTTGTTGACATTCTCAGGTCAGGTTGGCTCATGACAGAGTTGACAAGTTGATGATGACTCAAGTGGTCGCCGCTGCTGCCTACGCCCCCACCCCCACCAGGTATCATAGGACTGAGTGGCTGCATTTTTTGGTGAGGATGATGATATCCGTTTTGAAGCTTGTGTCCAGACGTGGTGTAGTGATGCTGCGTGGGTTGATGATGTGTATTGTAGTTCCCGGTGGGATTTGTTTTCCCACTGAGGAAGCCCGAGTTGCTTGTTATGTTATAATTATTGTTACTCAAGTAGATACTGTACGAAATGTTATTGTTGTTAAACCCGCTTCCGGTTAGCTGATTCGTACTTAACCTAGATACAAAGTTGTTGGTTGATGAAAGACCATGACCACTAAGAATACTGGCTGCAGATGAACTAAAAGTCCCCGAGTTCCCAATTAAACTGTGATGCTGCCCCGCACCACCACCGCTCTGATGAATACAAAATTGTTGGTTGATGAAAGACCATGACCACTAAGAATACTGGCTGCAGATGAACTAAAAGTCCCCGAGTTCCCAATTAAACTGTGATGCTGCCCCGCACCACCACCGCTCTGATGACCATTTCCTGTTTTTGTCGGGGATCGTATACCAGTCGTTGTCCATGCCAAATCGTGTGGAGGTGGAGGAACTACCACCGCAGTGCTACTGGCATTTGTACTTCCTGCTGCGGACGGTGTCATGCTGCTTTGTGAAGTTCTCAAGGAACTTAGGTGATTGCCAAAGTCCTCCCGGAGACCACTAATACTCGACGCGCTTCTATTTTGATATGCCGCCACAGGCGGGATCGTAATGTTAATTCCGCCGCCCCCACCACCTCCTCCGGCACCACCAGTTCCTCGTTTTCTGTACTCAATACTAGAAAAGTTGTTCATTACAGGGGCCGGGGAACGACTGGAGTTTATGGTGATTGTCGTGGGTAAACCGATTGGATGTGGGGTTGTTGTGGCCGTGGTTGCTGCTGCAGAAGTGGTTGGCGTGTGTGGAATGTAAGTACTGAAACTAGGAACGCAAAGACCAGCACCGGGAATACCCCCGCTGATTTGTTGATGATGGGTTGGCTGACTCTGTTGTTGCTGTAATAGCTGCACTTGCTGTGTTTGTGGTTTAGAGGACGGAATGGACAAATTAGCCAAACGACTAATGGACAGTGCCAGATTGGGATGCTGATGGGTATGGGTGGATAGCTTGTCTGTACTATCTAGTATGGAGTAGTTGAGAGTTTTCGCCTGCTGTGCTGTCATTGGCGGTGTTATTGCCGTTGAAGATTTTATATTACTCATCGGCTTTACCGTGGAAGTACCCCGAAGGGCAGCCGTGGGAGAGGTCGTTTGAAGCAGTTCCGCTGACGAGGATCCGGTCGGGGTGCCACTGCCATCACACAAATCCCAAAGTTTGTTGAGGGCAGCGTGACCTACCCCGCTAAAATGACTGGAGGAAAGATTAACACTTTTGCTAATGGCAAACATGACTTCACTTGTGATTAGAAAAGGAGAGTGATGCGCCAGGCTGAGAATTTCCCGGAGGATTTGTAACTGGCAGGATTGATCTTTACTGGCCACGTCCAAAAGCTTGATCATTCGGTGAAGCAAGATTTGTCGACATTTATCTCGTTTTGCCGAACTACCGCTGTTTGATTGTACCACGTGACGAAATATTTGTGCAGCAGTGACTGCATTTTGAGGGGCAGTTGATCCCCCACTATTCCCAGAACCATTGGCTTTGTTAGTTCCGCCCCCGCCTCCACTACCTTGACCTCCTCCCCCGTTACCGCTTCCGCTTCCACCTCCCGCTCCTACGGATTTGGATGTCGCTGATCTTGCCACTGATTCTTGTATTTTATCAAGATGGTTTTCCAACAGTTTTGCGTCATTTGACATTTCCAGGAGGACCTCCAGAGTGGGACCAACTGTCACCGGGTTATTCAAACAAATAAGTATTTGAGGTAAGCTGGGTTGCAGTATCAGCGACCTGTTGCTTCCATTCCGGGCAGCTACCAGTTTGAACAACCCCAACAAAGAGCACTTTTCCGTATCATCACACTGACTGAGTAAATTGGCTAGTGCCATCACGTGCTCATTGATCCTTTCCGGGTTCAACGAGTAGATTTGCGGTAGAAGCCTGGCCAAGCCATAGTTCCCTCCAATTACTGAATCAATTATGGGTTGGATGTGACTTGCAAGTAGTTCAGGATGTTCTATAGCTGCCAGGGGCAAGTAGGAGGAGACACTTCGAGACAACTCACGGTTACCCTTGTGAAGAAATTTTACCGCTACAGGAAGTGCTTGTTTCATCACATTTCGCTTGGAGTAATTGAGAAATATACAGGCCAGAACGTCGGACGCTATTTTCGCGTGTGGCGGATCCGTTTCCTGACCCAGCGGTTTGAGGTCATGATTCAGCGACGTTTTTAGAAGATCCACTAGCGGATTAATGTGGAGTTCTATACAATCGCTATCCCGGAGGGCGGCTGTCAGTCGAGCTATACAGATTTCCACCACGCTTTGGTCATTTTCATTATCAATGTACCGTGAGCCTGACGCTATCTCCTTAATTCGTTCCAGTATCTCAGAAATGTCATCCAAGATCACGGAATCGGCCAGGGTGAACAGGTCACCGGCTTTGGAGAGGTCTTTCGATTTGAGCACGAGGGAGAATAGGTCATGCATCTTGACAAAGAATAACAAACTTAACTTTTTAAGAAAATTAAAAAGTTTGTGATTTCTTAGTTAACCAGCAAACAACCTGCAAAGCCACACAAAACAAAAATAATAATGACGAATGAAGTAAAAAAAATACCGTCAACCGTGACTCAAAATAAAACGATAAAAAAATGACAACGATATTTACTTCCACTGATGGTGCTGCTGCTGCCGTAGTTGTTTTTGTTGTTGTTATTGCTCCTAGTAGTAGACATTATCTTCCCTGCTTTCTACAGACATGCCTGCCCTATTAATCACCAAACTTATCTTATTTCCCCGGATTTGTGCTATTATGGCACTCTGTCTATATAAACGCTGCCGTTTTTGTGGTCTTCAGACACCTTGTGCATTTAACCATAGGACAAAGTACAACAACTAGTCACTAATCTATGTGTTGTGCGTACATTTATACTACAACAAGAGTCACATTATCACAACCATTTTCTAATACACCCGTGCAGTGCTTATTTATTTTTTATCAGGTCTACATGCATGGATGCAGGTGCTGTTCCTATTTACGTAACGTACATATGCGACAGATATCCCCCTGCCCACCACAGCGGCACTATCTTCAGTTGCAGATAAGAGCAACAACATTATACACAGGAGAGAGGACAGTAGAATTCACTTCTCGTACAGGCCATTTTCTCAACAAATTAATTATTATTATCATCAGCGTTTATCTATCACCTACCACCATCTATGGTCGATAATTATATCACACAAGTTGAAAGTCACAACCATTCCACCCATTAACAGCGACAACGTTGAAGCTCGATTTACATTTCAATTGGGGGATAACGATAACAAAATGGAAATGTGATGTGACATTGAACATTGACGTGAAGCAAAGTAAAAAACGAGGGGGTGTAGGTAACATAAATTAACTGGGATTCATTAAATAATTACTCTACGCGGTACAGTAAACCATCTTTGCCCACATTTTGTACAAACACACTTGTAAAATTCTATATTCTACGCTTTGTTTTTTGTTTCCCCTTCATTGCCTTGTCCCGTCGTCGTCGTATACAAACACAGAGGAATAAGAAAGCTTCTCGCATAGACACTAATATGCACCATTTAGACATTAACTTTGATTATTACCCCCATTATGTTGATGTTGTTGTTATTGTGCATAGACACGTTGCGCACAACTTTATTATTATTATGGGTGTCATTCATTCTCTTTGAAGCAGGCCGTAATATTCCATTTATTACCAATGCGCAATGGTGTATTTTTTTCTTACGACAGCTACTTAGCATTAAGGCACATTAAAATATTATTTTTTTTATAAAGAATATAACTTTACTAATTATTCGGCACCGCTGCTGGTGCGTTTGTTGCACTTATACAGAGATAATAATACTGTCACCGTGTAATGCTTTCTTTATACACCTTTTATTTCTCGATCCGTCCGTATGTAATATTTTCTTCGCTAGGAAAGTAACAGGTGAATGAGAAAAATAATATTGTATGTATGTATGTGATGGAATGCATCGTTATTCGAATTCTCTCTTTCTATATCTATCTATCTCTCGTTCTCTTTCTTCAAAGCTATTTCGATCATCCTCATCATCATCATCATCACCTTCATTTTCATGTTCGCGAATACCTATGAAGAGGCAACCACGGTTTTAAAAGTGTTGCGGATATCAAGTGGAATTTAATAGCTGCAGCAGCAACAGCGGACCAACGACGACGACGAACAGGCGGAGGAGGAGAAGAACTTTTTTCTCTCTTGTCAGTTCGCTGATTTTTTGCTGGTTAAAAAGCATTTAATGTGGTATATACCAACTGGATGGTTGTGTGTGTGAGAAAACGAGAAAAGATGTGAAGGAATTACTTGTTAGGAAAAATGTAGTATAAAACAAGTTGTAGTAGTATTTTCTTCATTTGAGATCATCCCTTAAAATCTTGTTGTCTCCGCGTAGCCTTCAAAATTTGAAGCAAGTATGGCTATATTGACGGTGGTAGGGGTAAAACGTTATGTAAATTGGAAGTAATGTGTATGAGATGTGTATTGTTTGAGTGTGAAGAGATGTGATGGTATAGCAGCAGCAAAGGGAAGAAGAGGTTGACGGACCAGAGTCAGCTGAAAAATTGTGACTTTTTTATGATTTAGTTAAACCTAAACCATGGTCCATATATCCGTCCATGTAAACATTGTATCATTAGAAAGAGTGCAGAGCAGAACTACCTCGGTTACTTACAACCTACCTGATATTGATATGTCAAGGCAGGTTTACTAGAGGGATATAGAAGGTAATTTGGTAAAGAGAGAATATTATGTCTGCTTCGTGTTTTGTGATGTCGGTCGCTCTTGTATTCAACACGTTACAAAACAGAGTGGGCATGCTACTACATTTATGGTAGTTGTCGTCGTGTTAATATGCTAATATAGTATAGTAGGGTTACAGCTTACGAGGAAAGGGATTCATTCATTTGCTTCTTTTTCTAGTAGAATGATTAGATTTAATAAAATATCAGTATAAATTGGCGATGAACAATTCAAAATGATTAGAATAACTAACGTTTGCTTGGTGTTCATATTGGATGCTAATTGTTCCGTTAAGGGGAAGGCATGAAGAAACAAGTAGTCGACTAAATAGGTTTACACGTATTGCGTGTTATCTCCGTGTGCAGATAAGAGGATAACCAAAAACATGCCCAATATTAATAAATTATATCCTTCCGATGGATTCGATTTATTGGTATGTCCAAATGGGCAAATGGTAAAAAGTGTCTGTCAAGCTGGCAGCAACCGTATATGAACACTCAGGCGATAAAGTAAAATCTCCCTATCGCACCGGAAGAGCGGCCACATATGCATTGCTGCAGCCGGTGGAATGCGAAACAAATATATAGAGAATTCAGATTAGCTAGTTTAAAAAAATGGTTGCTGATATTTTGTGCTCATGCTAAAAATTGCGTGTACACGAGCAATTATGTTATATTCGAAAAAAACATTTTTTTAGTTATATGATGTATATCACATGAGACTGACAAAAATTTCATAACATGTATGCAAAAAATTCAAAAACAACTTCTCACCATATACTTCATCTTGGACGAAATGACTTTGTTGGACCCATCAATTTTGTAAAACAGTATTTAATTGATTTTCTAAAATACAAGATGTACATTCTAATTTGAGGTTCTGGTTCCGGCTCTGAAAAAATGCTGTCATCTCGTTTTACGTGTAAGGAAGCAAAATGAAGTTCCCCAATGTATATGAAAGATACCCACCACAATTTTACAGTAATAGATTTCAAATAAAATTCAGCAAATGACTCTTTGCTGCTAATTGCAATAAATTCTTCGTCATCAATTTATTATGTAGTAAATTAAATTCGAAATTTTAGCTTAGTCTCCGACCGTCCCCTTTCCTTGTTAGCTTAAATATAGTAGCAATGACAAAATTTTGTCTTCAATATCTTACTTTACTTTTACTTGAAAGCAGAAAGTATTTTTTGTTGGACGAAACCGAACAAGTAATTGAGCATTCGTGTTGCATGTAGTCTGCTATTATATGTAAACAAACAGAACAGAATACAGAGTAAACTGCACTAGTGTGAATTATACCAGTTTACCATTAGCATTACCATGTCATTAGCATTACCGACCTGACGATCTACCCCTTCAGGTTTTTAGCCCTCTCCCATTGTTGCAATTCCAACACATACCGGAATGACATTTTCGGGCATTACGTATGTAGGTAGAGCTCTGTTAGTTAAATAAACTCGGTATTCAACTGAACTGTATTAGGACGAACGCTCAGAAACAAAGGATCTTTCTTTTGACACCACACAATTCATTCACGCATCTATAGATATAGATGTACACAACGCCTAAATATATAATTATTAATTATCTTGATGGAACACAAAAAGAATCCATAAAATCATTGACCATAGTAGAGATACGTGTACTATACGAACTTCTTGTTTGCCAGCTACAATTGAGCTACATGGTCATCAGTCATCCTCATCATACCATTAAGGCAAGGTTCATTATTAGCCCTCTCTGTCCTGTTAATTAATTACGTAGGAAGACTCATCCTTAATGACTAATGAAAAAGGCGTATAAATGAGTACTTCTTGTTATATATAGAGCAATGTACAGACACACACAGCCGTTTTAACTTGCACGCACAGTTAGTTAGTAGTAGTATAGTAGCTATATAGATTTTTATATTCTCTTCTGGCTTTGTTGTTTAGTTTAGTTCTTCCTTGACTTACTAGCGTACACAAGCTTCCCTATACTACCGACATGTCTTGTGTGGGGTGATATCCTTATAAACAAGCAAGGTACGTGATTACCGTACATTTTTTCCCCGTATAATTACCATTATATCATCTGCGGTATTAGCGTGAACATTTTGTAAGTGCAATTGCATGCATTGTTGACTGTATTGTCATGTTGAGAGACTCAACCCTGCTACTCCAAGTTGGTATCACATCACCTTAGAACTGACGTGTGTGCGCTTTCAGGAAATATACACAGGCACAAACAATGGGAGACCGATGAAAGAATTGAGAGGTGCTCTCTAATATTGGATGGTGTATGTGTATGCAGTATGCGCGTATTAATCTGTCAATATACATTATGTTGTATGTTTAATATATATACTTTGTTGCTGGTAAAACGAACTCCCCTTCAATTACCCTACTACTACAATGTATATGCAACAATAAGAAACGATGGTATACCAATTGTAATTATGTTTAACATACTAACAAATGAGGTTTCAATAGGGGAGATACAATTTTATGTATAAACGACGATGGGGTTTTTCGGTCATCCCAAATTTAACCCAAAACAATGCAAGGCATGGTAAACCTGTATACAATTTTCCTATTCCGTTGTGGTCTCATTACGCCCCAACCCCAAGCATCACAGCCCGTTCCCTTGGCTGATTTGATCTGAGGAGATACTTGTGCACTTGGTTGCGATGGTGATGAAAATGAAGAAAAATCCTGTAAATCCACCAACACACAAGGGGCAAAAAAAAATTGATATCGGTGCTGATAAAGATAGATTGCCTTGTGCCATGCCATGCCACCAACAAACTCTTAACTCCATCGCATCATCATCGTCATCACTGTGTGTACCGACCGACTACTCTACCTAAATCATTATCATCATCGCCCAATCAGACACACTGCACTGTATCGTCAAACTTCTACACAAACTAACTTTAATACTGGCTACTTTGTTAGCGCTTTTGTACGGGGTATTGCAGCAGTGTACTGCTCCCTCTGCTGCTACTAACCGTCCTCCGTAGTCGTATAAGGTGAAAAACGGCTTTTCCTTCTCGCAGTCACATTCGTACACATACAAAACAAACTCCACATCTGTATATGTATGGACGCACTACTACTACAACTACGTACATGTCCTGTCCTCGTGAATGATCATGACGATGATCATCAACACCACGACATCGCCACCAACAACAACAACAACCAACCGAAGGGAATACGTCTTGGATATCTATAAATGTATGTGTGGTGTACGTGTAATTCCCCTCTTGTCTGTTGATGATGATTTTTAGAGGACGTAAAAGAGGTAAAAAAGTAACATTCTCTCTAGAATGCTTACGAAAGGGAGACTCCATGATGGAAAAATTATTTAACTGTGTAAGTAAGTATGTAAATAAGTTTTGTGTGTAACAGAAAAAAAACCTGGGTCAGATTTTTTAAAAAAGGCAGAGACTGTTGTGATTTTTATTTTAGGATTTCTATATTGTATGACGATGATTAAATGATTTAATAATGAGGGATCAAGAGACTTATCCTCTTAAATGTTAACTTTAAATTTCTGTTCAATATAATGTACTTCTTCTTTTAAGTTCAACAGCTACATTGAATTAAGCCTACGTACAGCTAGCTACATTTTTTATAATGTGTACACTTTCCTTACGTACTATTTATGACAATTTATAACTATATGTCTTAGACAGATATATAAATTTATGCGATTTTGTAGAGTGGTTTTACTTGAAGTATATGCATACAGTATATAAAGAAAGGTATATAGTCCATAGATCGTGTAGAATATATACTTGTGTACGGTATACGGAGCCCCAAATCAAGTTGAGTAGTAATGATATATATATTACGTGCATAAATGAATATATATATATATATATATCCATCTTCCTTTTAATATTAGTTTCTCACAAGACGACGATGCGAAATTAAAATGATGTTAAATTAAATTATATATATAGTAGACAGTAAAAGTTATACCCCAAATGGGCCCCCATATATATATATATACGAATTATTGTATATAAATATTATATAGAATAACAATTGATATATATATGCGGTATATTTTTTTATGTATTTATGTGTATATATACGAATGAATTTGATAGTTCTTTAATGCGCTTTTAAAATTTCGCCCGCTCCGGTGTGTATATATTTAAACCGATACCACCCACTTGTCTTGCCACTCTTCTCAGAGAAATAACACAACGGAAAAACAACCATTTGGTTTTTGAACAACAACAACAATAGTAAACAGTAGTAATGAAATCAGCAACATTCGATGATCAATATTTCGCGAAAAATTTAGGGTGTGATAATCATATATTTATGTCCTTTTTCAATTGATTATTATTTTCGTCTTTCGAATTTTTAACCAGTGAGGAACAACAATATTTAGTTAATTATGTATCGATATATACGATTTAACAGAGCATATTACATTATATTACTTAATATTTATGCACTCACAGTATGCATGAATCTTTTAAAAAACAAAAGTACTCTCTTTAAGAAAAACAGACACGAAAAAAGACGCGATATCTCGTGTACGTAAATAACGGAAACATTATAATAATGTGTGTGTACATGTATGATACACAACAACTTGATAGTAAAAACGTAGTAGCAGTAAGTATGTAGTAATAAGGACGCATAGTAATAATAATAATAATAATTTGATTTATAATAATTATTGGTAATATGCAATAGTTGAATGACCATATATATGTATGTATATACGAGAGATGATGTAAGTATACTTGATATTAATAAAATGGATTTTCTTTCGAAATAATGATAATAAAGAGCTTATTTTGTCTACGACACCGATGAAACGGATGGGGGTCCGGTGCCATTTTGCCCGCGGATTTTGAGAATATCCCCTCGTCTTCTACTTCGATATTCGGTAAAGACCTTCTTTTCCACACCTTTTTGTCCACTTTCGTCCTCCGGACTCAGTGTAAGTTCCTCACAGGTGGCAATGTTGAACTCCCAAGGTCTTTGCGGTCTGGTCATGATCCAGGCTGTAGCTTCTACAGAGAGGAAAGGAGATGGAATGTGGTTAGATAATTTCCTTTCGGAGATTGCATGCCAAGACTACATAGGTAATTACAAGAAAATGTTAACTACAAAACAACGTACTTTTGAGGAAAACGACTTTGTTGGGATTGAACTTTTTGGTGGATCCTCTTCCACTGAAAGTGCACTGGATAACTTCGTCGTCCGTAAATATTTCGTCAAAGAGCACTTTGGCCACCTCACAGACTGCATGGGTCCGACTCAACTTGTCAAGGGCCTTCGTCCACGCATTTTGGGTAATGCTGGAGCCATCATAAGGACCGTCCAGGTCAAGAACAACTTGATCTTCCGAGCCGATCATGTGAGGAGTATTTGGTTGAGGGGTAGATGGCATGCCCATTCCGATAGACATGGGAGATTGCACAGGCACTTGTTGAGGCGTTATAGGCCCGTTTTGCATTGCACTGGTCCCGGGGTTCATAGGTGGTAAGGTAGGATTGCTGTTGTTCATACCGGTTTGGCTGCCACCTCCGCTGCCATTAAGATCGAAAGGGTACGTTGTGGGTGGGAGGACCGAACCTCCACCTCCATTACTTAACCCTTGGTCGTTGCTCATCTGGTTGACCGGGTTATTTTGGAAGTAGGGGTTTGGTTGGGACGCTGGCTGTTGTGGTGGCTGCGGAGGCATGACTCTATTGTTAGCCATCATTCCGTTTTGTGCAGCTGAGTTCATCATACTATGATTGTTTAACGATTGAGAATGCGGGGTAGGTTGGTTTTGTTGCGTGTTATTTTGCCAGTGAACCGGGCCGTTGTTTTGAGGACCATGAGGATGATGAGGTTGTACGTTTGGGTAATTCGAAGGCGGTGCATTCACGTTATTATGCTGAGGTGGTTGCTGTTGAATTTGCACGTAACCACCATTGTTACCGGACGGAGGTGGAGCGTATACAGAGGCACTTTGTTGAGGGTGGTGAAGACCAAACTGGGGTCCATGTCGATTAGCTGGCATTCCATTCATCATATTATGTTGGTGGGGATGAATTTGCTGAGAGTTGTGCGGGGGCATTACTTGGGGACCAGCTCCATACTGATTGTTATGGGGTTGCGATTGCAAGTGCCCACCTTGCATTTGACGAGCTCTCACCATTATCCCGTTTCCACCTCCACCATTGTTATTGCCGCCCATTGTCATGTATGGATGCTGACCGTGTGGATGGCTTTGGTTTATGAACTTATTACGCATGGGCCCTCCCCCACCACCTCCACCCATGACCATTCCATTATTAATCATATGTCCATGACCATTACTTATCATCATTCCTGGCTGTCCATTCGTAACAGGCATTCCGTTACCATTATACATCATTCCCTGATTACTATTTCCCATACTCAGGTGATTCATTGGGTTTATTAGCTGCGGTTGTGGCTGTTGAGGCTGTTGCTGCACATGTGGGAGCTGCATAGGCATAGGTTGTTGTTGGGGTTGGGGCTGGGGTTGATTCATGCTCTCCTGATTTCTTCGACTACTGATAAAGTCGGCAAAAAACTGTTCGAATTCGGAAATTCTGGGAGAAGAATCAAAATTACAAATTCTACATCAAAATCAAATACCTCTAATGACAATGCAGTTTGACAAAGAATTTTTTCCGTTTTAAACTGTCAAACCTATCAAACCTATACAAAAAAGGAAACTTAATTTTGAATAAGAAGAGTATAACTTACAGGTTTGGATTGTTGTCCACCCCTTGATTAATGTCCGATTCGGAAATGTGATGAAGACTGGAAGCTAAAGCTATATTTGGGTTGCCAGAATTTCCATTCTGAACTGGAACTGAATTCGGCGGATGCTGTGGCTGAGGAGGTGGTGGTTGCTGTGCAGTAGTTTGTTGAACGCTGTGATTCATCACCGGAACAGGGAGCAGGGAATCCGGAGGTCCTTCCTGCAACAACGCAGCCAGTGAAGGGGCGTTGTGCATGCTGCTTTTACCGCTGTTATTATTGTTGTTGTTCATGCAATCACTGGGGAAAGTAGGGGACCCGTTGTTTCCAAAGCCGTTGCTTCCACCGTGGTCGTTCATGGCCGAATGCATAGGTGTGGCAGGTGTGAGGGGGGTCATTGGTCCGGGAGTGCACACACTTCTATCTGTCCAAGGTGAACCGGGGGGAACTGCGGTGGTGTTGCTGTTACCATTTCCATTACTTGGAGGAATACCACCTGGTTTTTGGTAGAAGCCACCCCCTCCAGGCGTAGCTGGAGTATTAGGGTAGGAGGAAATGTACGGCGAGTTTGGTACAACGGCGTTACGGCTATATCCAGAACCAGGCGTTGCGGGTTCACTTCCACTCCAGGGGCTGTTTGGCGTAAACTTGGCGTGATCGTGGCTAGAAGCTGCTCCAGGAGTTCCAGGATTCAGGTTACCGTCAGGAGATAGTCTATGAAGCAATGTTAAGCATTCATTATAGAATCATATATGCTATGCAATTCTTGCTCGCTATAGACCAAAGAGCACTTTGTTAGTAGGCATTATATTATACATCCGCCATTTCTATGACCAGCAGCAACCAGCTTCAAATGTTTATTTTGTGAAGTACAATATATGCACCTGGTCATAACCTATTTCTATACCTACTTTATACACTACAATGATTAGTTTTTTTTATTATTTATGGTGTGAAACGTGAGTCATCATATCATTATGCATGTACTTTAATACCTACCAATGCGAATCATAAGTCATTTATGGACACCCTATTAATTAAAATTTTTATATTACTAAATAGACATGCAAAATGCTAAAATGCAAAATAATTATAAGCTACGGTACAAATAAAAGGAATTTGAGGATGGAAAAGCGCCGTGAAAGTGCTCGATCGCATACTAATATCACAACCACAGTATGTGCCTAAACAACAACATGATAGGAAAATGTGAAAAAGATTTCCTTATCATTGTCATCCTTTTCATCAATCCGTTTATACATTATGGAGGTTTGGACAAATCACACAAAGGACGCGTTTGTCTGCATTATGCAAAATCCAAAATCACTATCTACCTGCATTCAAATGTTTCGCAGAAGAAAATCTACTCCCGTCTGTATCATACATAACAGGAGAACATGTTTTTTTAATTTTTAACGACCATTCAACGACTGCGACGACAACTTTGACACATGCAATGACAGACGATCACACACAAAACACAAACAAAAACAAACTCTATCGTACATGATCCAACAACGGGTGTTGTAGGTGTATAACCATAAAAATAACGATAATATTGTTATGAATTCATATGCTACATTAATTATGCTTTGTCTACCACACGAATGACGGGGACAGGTTTAAGGAAAAGACTAGCTGTATATGCAAGATTGGTCGATGTTGATGTTGCGATTCTTTCATATGCGTCTCATTTGTCAAATATCAATTATAGTTATTTTAATGTACTTAAAAGGCGCCTAGAGATTCAATAGTTAAAATTTTCCAGTTCATGGAAAATTTAGGTATGAAGCGGTATTACAGCATGCAACAAATAAGTTAATAATACCAAATTAATAAATAATTATTACCTAAAATGGCTTCCTCTTGGAGTGCCTGGTCGTGGGGTACCCATTGACGTCTGTTGGGAGCCTCCTCCACCATCTTTACACAAAACGTTAAAAATGAACGCACAGTTAGTACTTTCCGAACACAAATTACTTTCATATTTACCATACCATATATACCACCGCGTAAACAATCAAAATGAATTATTATAAACGCTGCCGAAATTCTCTTCAATTTTAAATGCATGCATTTCTGTACAACCATAAATTAATTTTAAAATTAGTAATTTTCCCCTCCGAAACTAACCTTGCAAATATTGCGACAATGGAGACAAAAGTCCTGGCTCGTAGTTTGAATTCATGTTTTAAAGCACTTTTCTCGTCTCTCTCCGTTTGCTCGTCGTCACGTCACGTCTTCAACGAACAATAGTACTATTTCAAAAAGTTTTTCTTGTCACTGATTCCACAACTTTATTGGTTCCTTCATCTTTGCCAACGTTTCAATTTTCCCGCTTACAGCCCTTTTCAAAATTTTTTTACTTGTCCAGTTCTCCGGAATGTAAAAAGTGTCTTTGCCTTGTCCTGTTCCAAAACTATTTCACAATTCGATTCTTGTCTCTTTCACTGCACGACCTTTTTCGAAGGCGCTATGGGCGTCGCGTTTTTTCAGGTTTGGGGAATTTTTACTTTTGCACTTTTTGTGTCCGTCGTTATCTGTGTGCTACCTACTTAAACACTTTGCACCTGCTGCACTACAACAAAATCAAATCTCGGTATTTCATCAATCAATGTATTATTTTTTTCTCAGTCAATAGTTCATCATCATCATCATCATTCTCGCTTTTAGCCTCCTTAACTCTTTTTTTACTATTTTTTCTCTCTGGCTACGCAACAACAACTCCACTACTCCACATTTTTTTCGTTGAAACTTGCTGCTCTTGCTACTACTACCAAAGTTAACTTTTTTATATTATCAAATTATCATTAATACTTGGTTAGGTTTGGATCGCGGCGGAGGATCTCCTCTCGTGCAAACGCAGAGTAGAGGGTTTATACTGGCAGCACGGCACAGCGTCGCTTTTTTTAGAGGAGGAGAGGGGTATTTTACTACGTTGGGATGAGGATTTTTGTGAAGAAGCTCACAGCTCTCAGAGGATACACAGGAGGAAAGGTCACGTATATAATGCCTATTTATTAGTGTAGTCAAGTGGCGAGGATGATAATGATCATCATCGTCATCATCATCATCCTTCTTTTAGCAGCAGCAAAAGTACACGGTGTATTAAAGTAAGTTAGCAGCAGAGGGGTATTGATATAATATAACTATACAAACAAACTGATAATTTGTTCTTATAGAGCGTTTTTTGGTTATCTCCTCTTCTTCCCCATTTAAACTCCTCAACAGCTCTGCACCACCACCGCCATATCATCCACCGCGCACAGCCTATATTTTGGCTTTTGCACACACACTCACCACCGCCGCCACACTACTACACCAGTAGATCAAGTACTATAATATTTTATATGTGTATACACACATACGACGACGATGATGTTGTTGATTATTAAGACGAAAAAAGTTTAAAAAACTGCTGTGGTGCACACAGAGAAAAATCTCTCTTCTCTGCTCCTCTCTTGCTCTGCTCTGGCTGCTCAAAGAAGTGTGTCTGACTCTACGCTTTACGCTGCTGGGCTGACTGACTATATTTTTATTGTTTAAAAAAGTACGACCTACTACGAAGTACGTACGTTCGTGCACCAACACCAGCAACCACCACTACTCTGCTATTGCCTTTGCCTTTGCCCCTATGCCAGGCTATAATATCATCATATCATGGCTCGTTCGTTCGTTGCTAGCAAAGTTGTAGTTCTCTCTGTAGTAAAGTAATACTACTACTAGCATACTACTAAGCACAAAGCAGTCCAAGTCCAAGTCGTCGCCGTCTTCTTGGTCTTTTTTCGTTAGGAATAAATGGTAATGGTTCTTTTATAATAAATTGTAATTGTAGTAGTAGTGTGTACCGTGTAGTGTTGTGTGTTCGTCAGTGTGTGCCTGTATGTACGTCCCTACGTGTTACGTGTGTGTATTCACTCCATAATACAAAGTAGATTTTTCCACTTCTCTCTCTCCCTGTGTTCTCCTCTCTCTCTCTCTCTCTCTCTCTCTCTCTCTCTCCACTCTCTGACTCTGTTGTGCACTCAAGCTTTGCCTCTCTGTATACAACAACGCACACACACACACAACAGTGAATAGAAAGAATACCTACAAAGCGAGAAAAAAAGAGCTCACAGCTCACACAGTCTCATTTTCGTCTTTTTTCTTCTTTCTTTTTGCTCCCAGTACTCACTTGGACTATCATCATATTCCCAGCATGCATACATACATATCTCAGTTTTTGTTCAAGTTTACGCTTCCCTTATATACCAGAGAGTGATGCCTCCATATATAAAAAGTAATGCAACCCTTGTGTCTCTCCTCCGTGTGTGCATGTTGTTATACATATTATAGTAAAACTTTTTTCCCATAGCACACACACACACATACACACATGCACACACTCTCGCACACCATCATCACACCAAACCAACCAACGAAAAGCAACAAAACTCGCTCGTAAAGAATTACAAAGCACAACAACACTGCTGTGAGAGAACAGCACACAAGTTTCTCTCTTGTTGTTCCCCTTTGCCAGTGAGACTGTCTTGCATTTGGAGTGAGAATGAGAATTGAGAATGCTTATAGGGAAATATACATACACACGCAACACAAGAGCCTTCTATCGTCATCATCATCATCATCATCCTCGCAAACACACAGCCATATAATACCTACGTAGGTAAATATCCCTACTGACTCTCATACTACTTACTACTACTACACACATAAACAGGAGAAGAAAAAAGCCCACCAAACTGTCTTGGAGTAAAATATAAATGCATAATGTCATATATAGATACGTAGTATATACAGATATATACAATGTGTGCTGTCATTGAACACAACTACGGATAAGACTGTTTTAAGGGAGTATAGGGCGCATATCTACGGAGGTGGATGATAAGTCCGAGTTATAAGCCGAAATATATAAATATTGCTATTATTATTATTGTTATTATTATTATTACTTTGTTCTTGTATTAAGGGGTAATAAGCGTCTTGTGTGCTACTACTACTACTGCTGGTTAGTTAGTTGGGGCAAAAGAAAAACTGTAAGGCTCTTTTTTCTTAACGGAGCGAGAGAGGAGACTCTTTCGTTTTTCTTTCATGCTAAACTACATCCTATATACCATTCGTTGGGTCGCTGTCGCTGTGGCAGTGCTAGTACCGACGAACCGACTCTTGGTGATGATGGCGATGATGATGGTGGTTGGTGGTGTTGGTTGGCCTTGGTCTTGTGCTTGTGGCTTCCAAGCGTATGCTTATGTTACTACTCTGCTCGTATATGCTCTTTTTGGTGGTTGGTTGGTTTTGCTCTTATACAGCGTAACGCAACTACTAGAAATACAAAATACGGCGGCTGCTGCTGCTGTTGGTGGTGAGAATACGGTTTGGCGATGATGACGATGATGCCATTAGGTATATACTCATCATCATCGTCATCATCATCGCCAGTTTCTCTTCTCTCGCTCGCGTTCCGTGTGTTGTTCGAGAGAGACAGACAGAGAAGGATATGATGATGATGACGATGATCAAAAGAGAGGCTAAAAAAGCAGGACTGTTGTTGTGTGTTGGAGGAGAGAGAAGCAAAAAGAAGGAATACTACGAACAATAAGCATACCTACACATTGATATGCAGGCATACACACGGAATACTGCTCTGCTATTACTACTACGTACGTACATGTGTGTACGTCTGATGATGATGACGGACGGACAGAGGGAACAAGAAGAGAGGGACACACAGAAAGGGGAGAAAATAACCAGTAACAATTATTATTACACCACACACACCACCAAAATCATTATCGTCATCATCGTCAACCACCTCCGTAGTTATTCCCCCGTAGCAGCAGCACATAGCACGTATATACGAAAAAAAGCACGACATACCTTAGAGGGATCATTTTTTTACTTGTTTCGGCAAAAAATGTATGCAGGCAGGCATAAATATGTATCTCTATGTGTGTGTGCTTATATTGTATGTGCGATACTTGTAACAGATGTAATATCATGTATGTATGTATGCATTTCTGTGTAAAAAAATACCACCTAGAGATCCTGTGTGTCTGTATACAGGTATGATCTATATAAAGTAGCAGAGGGGCATGGAGAGCGACTCTCTAGAGGGAGAAGAGAGAGAGAGAGATACTTTTTGGTATATACGAGCCGACTCACGTTCATCAGGGATATTTATAGTAATTATAAGGGTGTATAATGTATGCTGGCATGCATGTATGCGTGATATGATATTATTATCCTTGTGCACTGCATACCTATACACACAGGAGGAGAAGGAGGAGAATGGTGGTGATGATGATGAGGAGGGATAGATTATGTAGGGGATGTGTGAGTGTGTGTGTGTGCTACGTGAGAAATACACACACGATATACAATTTTTACTACGATGATAACGATGGCCAAAAGGGTTATGTGTGTATGGGTTTGGTGCGATGGTGGTGGTGGTGGTGGTGCTGGTGGGTGATGTGATACTCGGCTCGTTTTGATGTTGCTTGGTACAACGGCTACCTTGGCTTTTTCCTTTTTATTTCCCTACTCCCTTGCTCTCCTCCTGCTACTATTCCTCTTCTCTAAAAGTTTACACACATGCATTGCCTACTCAGGGTTTTTTTTGTGTTTTTTTGTAGTGAACTTTAGGCAGGTTTTGCACAAGAGGGAGAAAATGTATAGAAAAGTTGCTCAACGCAGAGGACTGCTTTTTGTATGTCGGCGTGTGTAGAATATTGGCTGGTAGGATGAGAGGACCAAACGGCTAGTTTGTGAAGAAAATAGAAATCTTTGGAAAGGAGCCCTTTTCATAATTTACTACCACGCATTTACGTGGGATCTTTCCGGATAACGCCAACGCCACCGAAGTTTGTTGCTTCTGACGCGCGTCAGGTTTATCTGGGGTTCTCATGTATTTCATAGGAACAAATGTCATTGAATTGTGCACTGGTCATTTGGATTGAGCTTGTATGAAGGCAATTGTATGTATAACCTTCCATTGTAAAATTTCCCTTTGTTTTCTACGAGTCTTTTTTTACAGCGAGCCAACCGAGATATCGACAGACAGACAAAAATGGTTAAATAACAGGCATTTCTGAATAGCTTGCGAGATTATTCATCTCTCTCAACTATATGTATGAGTATGTAGTATGTAGTTCATATTCAGTATATGAATGTATGTATGCATGTGTGCAATAATTTGCTGTCTTGTGTAGCCTTCTTGTTTTTTGTGTAATATGGTGTTTTAGCAGTGGTAGCAGTAGTTGTAGTAAAAAAAATCCCACTACTACCAACTACCAGTTTGAGTTTTAGTATAACTTACACGTTTCAGTAGATGTACTATTTTCTACTTTAGTTGTCAATTGTTGGCTTTGCGTATTTATTGAAAGAAAAACCACGCAATATAAAATAATACCTGCATCTCGCATGAATTGATTGCATACTAAATACTGCCACTGCTGCCATTACTGCTGCAATTGAAAAAAAACTGTAATACAAACTAACTATAAGCTTTTATTTACAAAGAATGACGGTCTTTGGAGTTCCACCTTCCACAGTCCATCACCAACATCAAAACCCAACCAGCCAGCCCCAGCCATCATCATCACAGAACTCCACACGACTACTTAAAATCTTAAATATAAAAAGCAGGTAAAATAGAGAAAAAGTGTAGGTACGTCATATTAGCTAACAACGACGACTGTAAAAGAGCAGAGAACCTAAAAACGACAGAGAGACGGAGAGATCCTCCTGCACAGTTACCTACTACTCCCCTGCCCATCCAGTAGCCGAAGGAAGTAAAGAGAACAAATCCTACTACTAGTTGTCTGTCTGTGAGTCCGTCGAAAAAGTGTAACCATACTGTCTTTTCCTTTGCGTTTAGAACTATTACACACATCTCTAATGTTAACTCCTAGCACAACAAGCGTGAATGTATGCCGACAAATCAATAATCAATTTATGTGCATTCAGATTTAACCCTGGATAGATTATAATGAGAAATGAGGAAGTTGTCCTCTTCGCATATGGCGGCAACATACGATAATAAATGCACCAAGTTTATTACTGTGTTTCTAATTACTAGCGTTTCACAGCCCGGTCTCAAATTGTAGCAGGAGAGAAAATGAGGTGGCACCTATATACTGCTAATATTTTATTCACAATCAACTCCAAGTTTATATGTAAGAAAATTTAGTATTAAGCAAATGGCTTGTTTGCAACCACGTAAAATGCTAGAACGGAATACCTCAAATTGCAATTTATAATTACAAGGGACTGGAAGCAGTCATTAAGGCAGCTTGTATAGGTATGGTTATACTCGAATACTTTTTTGTTTCGGGTTTTTCGTGTAATTTTGCAAAGATGCATAGAAAGTTGGACGTTAAATCTTATTTTTCATTGAATGAACCATCGATTTTATTTATAACACTAATCAAACGTCAAATTGTTTCTGGTTTAGCCAGGGTTTACCAGAAGAGGGCGTGAACTATCCCAGGTATTTATGCATGACATTGTAATAATTTATGCAATCGTATAGCAAGTTGAGTATGTCGCATTTTACGGAAAACGAACGAAACGAAATTTACGAAACGAAATACGTCAAGAGATTTTCTTTATACCAAGGCTCCCCTGCTTTAGTTGGTTATAGATCCCCTTTACGTGTGGCGTTAATGTAGCAATTTACTTTCGGTACACAGACATTCGGAATACCACACGTACTTCGGTAATTTTGTTGCCCACTTATTTCGTCTCCGTGTACCTTTAACCCTTCTTACGACAACGCAATGCTTTGCTGACTCTGAAACGCACTCGCTTCACGCGGTTTTCATAAGATTACCGGGAGCATCAACCACTCAAAGGTTCGCCCATCGCCCAACTGATATATACACTTTCGCAACTCTACTACATTTCAATCACGTTACTTGATTGTTGTTGGCTATTAATCGCTTGCGTGCTTTTTACCACAAAAAAAGGAGGATAATGTTAATGATGATATTCATTTTGTTGCATTTTAATATAACAAGCAAAGCTTTTTGCTTACAGTCATTTAGCCATAAGTAATAGCAGGAGCAACAGTGAATGATGATGTGTTACGTCTTCGTTGCGTGAAATTTTTTCAGACATTTTGCAGCGTAGTACAAGCTATAAACCTTGTATGCCTCCATTATTTTTGCGAGCTACTACTACTGCCACTGCTTGCTGGGGAATTGGGTTTTCCTACAAAAAAAACAACTGAGGATCTCTCGCTCGCACACATATTATGTATTATTAATTCAGAAAGAGAGAGTTAACTAGCTGGATAGTTAAAATGCCCAATGGTAGTTAAAAGACGGCGGATGATGGCAATAAAAAATCATGGCAATTTTTCGTTTACTTTGGCACACAGCAGCACATCATCGGCAGTCGACAGCAGCAGCAGCAACGACTAGCGATGATGTCCCGTCCCCGTCTTTTCCTTCTTGTGTGGTGTTGCTAGTAGTGTGAGTGTGTGTGTGTGTTTGACTGCTGCCGTTCTTAGAAAAGCTGCGAGGAGAGAGAAGCACACGGTGACGAATGCCTATAGATATGTATAGACTCGCATAAATATACCCCACTGATGATAAGGATGGAAGCGGAGAATAATAGTGATGTGCAGATGATGAGTCGAGTCGTCGCTAAGATTTGGAGTAAAGACGGAATCAAGTCCAAAAGAAGCTTTCTGATTGAAATGGGATAAAAACACGGCTGCTGAGAGCTGCCAAGATCTTGTCTCGTTCTTCAGGTGGTGGTATAGGCAGTTATCAGTTAGTAAGTATATGGTGTATATGGCATGGCAGCTTGGCAGTTGGCACTATTATTGGCAGCCGTGGTAGATAACATGACACTTGCATTCATCCATCCAGCAGTCCCACCACCAAAAGGAAAAAGCATATAAAGTAGTCAATAGTAGTATAGTAGTGCCAGCTGCTTAACTGGAGATTTAAAAGTCCGTTTTTCTATCGTTTCGTGCAATGCAAATGGGCTTCTGGTCTTTTCCTCACAGCCATACTATATACGAATCCCAGCTAGCTATCATCCTCACAGAGAAAGAGAAAATAAAAATTGTGCTATAATAAATAGGTATAATAACCTGTCTGTCTCTCTCCTCCTCNAAATAGGTATAATAACCTGTCTGTCTCTCTCCTCCTCCCTCTCCCCCCCCCTCTCTCTCTCTGTTGTCCCTGTGTGTAAATTCACATGTGAGCTGCTGAGCTCTCTGGTCTGGTGTGTTTTTGTAGTAGTATGACTTAGTTGGCCAAATGCCACAATCATCGTCATCATCGTCATCATCATCAAGTTATCATGTACAATTACTTTATAGGAAAATAATACCAGTAGTTGTCTAATAATAAGCACGTACTTTGTGTGTTCACCTGCGCCATCGGTCAGGCAAAGTCAGCAATGGACAAAAAATTTGGAAAAATTGCACAATTTAGAAGAAAAAAACATTTAGGTTACTTGTGATCGGTATAGGAGAATGATTACCCGATTATGGAGAGGGATTTTGCTACTACCCTAGTATGTGAAAGGTAAAAACGGCAGGGGAACTATTATTATTAGTGAGTTGTAATACCATTGTCGTGATGGAAGGATATCTTTTAGGTCTACAAAATTATAAAAACTATTTGTGTTAAAAAATGTATATTGTTCTGGTAAAGGTAAGTTCTGGTAAACATTTCGTGTTGTGGCTTAAAAATTTTGGAATGAAAATCAATGTTGAGCGTTGTCGGCCGATAATGGGGGATATTCACAGAGTTCCTAATGTCAACCGACTAGACCGAAATGACTGCAGGCATCATCATCAGCTATTATGTACAATACTACTCGTGCCCAGTGAAGTTTCATTGATTAATAATTGTTAAACACACTCCAACGATGTTAAATATGTGTATGGGTAATTACGAGCATAATTATCTTTATGTATTACGAGGATTTTAGGTTGGCCAAGGACGTTGTCACTTTATTGTCACGCGTTTCTTTAAATTTGCACCTTCTTCTTTGTAATTGTCTGTACGAGACAAATTTTAATTGTCGGAATCGTTTTACTAGACCAACGAGGGATTATCGAAGCATTATTGTGGGAAAACCACTCTTCAAATTAATCACATGTTCGTGTAAAGGGGAAATAGTTAACTTTTACAAACGAAAACCTACTAAATATTTCAGGCATTTCATTCTCTATTAATAAACGTGTGTGCTGTTTTAACAACAAGCATTTTTGGTGGAAATTTTGTTTTCTCTCAAACTAAGCTGCCTGCCACTACTAGTGCATATGGAAAGCATCAATTTGAAGTAAAAAGCTGAACGTATCCCGAGTTTATCACGAGTTAAACTTGTGAATGCGTTATCATTAAATTTATTGTGTCGCTGACTTGCTCCCTCTCGTTTTGTAGAACGCTTAGTCGTTGTAAACTACTAAATTGCACTCGCTGCTCCCCATCATCACTACTTTGAGGTGTAAGGACAAGTACAATCTGCATCGTAATTGTGTACAAAGTACGCACGTTACAAACACATCCAACTAGAGATGAATGGTTTGTATATTTACATGTTTATCTACATGACACTACAAATAGGATCATCATCATCATCATCAGTAACAACTGCGTCGCGTCGGGTCCACCGGATAAAGCAAAATAGTCATTGCGGAGGAAATATTAATTGTTTGTAATCATTTCCCTGGCGTACAGAGATGTGTAAACCTTCTACTAAAAATGATAGTACTCATTACCGCCACGATGATGACTAACACCAACACCACTTCCCTTTCTGTTTTTTCGTGGAGCGATTCTCTCAGTACAACAAAGTTATTTCCCCTCGTCTCCTGTTGTACGCCTTTGCATGAAGCTTGAATTCCAACAAGATGTATGGACAGGTGTTACATACACAAAGAAGCTCGTATACACTTCCCAAATGCCTTTTTACCTAAAAGATCTCTTTACATGTATTACTAGTAGTGTAAGGAGCCCATATCTATCCAAAAGTAACACTGGCATGGCGGAATTCTCGAACGTTTTGTCATATCATCAAGGGGTCATTGTAACAGACGCAGTCACAACAAAATAATAAATGAATTTTTATATGATGTGTACCCTTATTTTTTTAACCAGTAAACTGGCAGTAAGAAATGTCCATCTTCCACGTTACATTGCTTGTAATCATAACCCCGCACAAGTCGTCGACATTAGTAAACGTGTCATAAATCAAGCAACACCATACAGCCTCCTGAGTCCTGAGCAATATGATTAATTGAGATAATATGTTGGATTACTACTAACTTCACCAACTTGCTATATTGTTGCCACTTACCACCACTTATACTACTACTTATTACTTCATCACTGTGTTACCACATCTCTGCATCTGCCTACTACATGAACCACAAACCATAATGCTACATGACATATTATGAGCGAAGCGAACATTAATATAATTATTACGTGCGATAGTCCCCACGACTAACTTTTTTTAGCATTCACTTTACACGTTTACGCTGCTCTGCTACAGTACTGCTGTGTCCTGTCGCTGTTCATTGATACATTTAACTTAACATGATTATGAAGACATTCGCTATCCTCCCTCACCGTCGTCGTCGTCATCATCATTATCATCGTTAGCAAACTCGATAACACACGTTAGTTGGCATCAAGAATCAAGATTTATAATTCATACAGCCAGAGAGTTTGATATAGTTTATGGAGAAGTTAAGTTTATAATTTTTTCACTAAATCGTGTTGTAAACGGTACACACGTTCCCTTCAATCGTTTTTTAATATTAAAAATTAATAATAATTAGATTAAATTGCTTTTGGCAGTAAGCAGTGTTCCTATTTTTAGGGTAGTAATTATTTCGGCTTGAATATTGCCAACTGAGGTACCCTTAAATCCATCGTCCCTTTTTACCCTAATGACGGGGTGGAATAGAAGATCATTGAACTATTAGACAATAAATTCCAATTTGCTTCGCTTGCAACGGTCTCCGCTGAATAAAAAAAATTGTCGCTCTTCCATACACACTAATAATGGCGAATATACAATATTGATGGCCATTTGCCTAGGGAAAAAAGTACAGACGGACAGACATACTGTTGTATTCGCTTAGTAGTTAAACTCTGACGAAGAATGCATTCGCAGACAGAGCTACGTAATAAGACAACTAACTTTAGCCACTCTACTCCTACTGCCATCACATCGCATGTCGTCGTTGTAAGTTTGTATAGAGCTGATAATGTTCGATGGACACAATGTCGTGTGGAGTGACGACGCGACGACGGTGCAATGGTGGTGGGACGACGAGAGGCATACACGTAGTAGGTGGATAGAAGATGGATACACACAAAAATGGTTGTGCACTGCATACTGCGAAGAATCAAAACAGCAGCAGAGAGTGATTTTTGCCAGAAAAAAATTATGTTTTAATGGTCCTTAAACAGTTATGATAACTATATTCAGGTTTTGTACGACTACTGGCTGTTGAGATGTTATATATGACTTGTGTAGGTACACACAGATAAATGTCGACGCTGGCTCTGATTAGAGGCACCTTGATAATGATGAAAAGTGGCGAGTGAAAAATCAATGTGCGTTGGTGCAAGAACACGGTTATTTTTTGGTAAATGGGCAGTAAAGTTTCAAATAAAGTTGTTATAACCGTATAACAACTCATTATAGTTGTATTTCACCTATAATTACTGAATTTGCCTCCCCGTAATAAAAAAGGAGTATGCATGTATATGAACAACCTGCTTCTTCAGCAAGTATCAAAGCAAGTATCTTCCGTCCGTGTAGTCGGTCGGTGATACAGTCTGAGTTTTCGTTCCTTACGTACAATACTCGTTACTCGTCCAGTTTCTTCCTATCATTTTTATACTCATACACTCACTCATCCACCACAAATGATGTGTACTGCCACTGGCTGGTTTCGCTCTTTTTCCAGAAAAAAGAAAGTTGCAGAAAAGGGAACGGACTGATACATAAACGTGAATGTAAAGACGAATATCTTGACGATAATACAAATGTTGTCTTGATTTGCCCGGACAAGCCTACTCCACTCCTGGATCATTCTCTAGCAAATGTACCTGGGTCTCTCTGAATGTATAAATTGTCATTTAGTAAATGAATTTTGACTGTTTTCCCATATGTTAATAAGTATAATGCTTTAGTCTATCTAACTGCGTCGTAAGAATGCAAATATATGCTATTCCACAAAGACGGGCTCCAAAGCTACCACATTTATTTTTAAGATCTGCATCTCCGTAACCTTACTTTGACTTTGGCCATGTCAACATGATAGTTGGTATGCGTAGGTACAGGCTATCGTTGAAGGACATGCTTTGCGGATGAAGCATTAGATAAGCAAGGAGCTTACACACAAGCCCCCTTAAATTCGGGCATCAAATAAAACAAAATGTTCAACCACAAAGGAATTTCATTTTTTTTATTTATTCATCTTTCCAGCCGACAATGTTATGCGCATGTAGTATACATTTGCGTAAAAGATTGATTAAATACAGGGATACCACAAATCAATCTGTTTCTTTAAAAATACACAACTGAATTACAAATTTATTGTCAGTTACTCCTCGAGAACGAAGTTTTTTCGTTTGTAGACATAAATACCAAAATCCATTTGGTGAAGAAAAGGGGCTCATGGATGCACATGCAATTTTTACTAACACTGTTGTACGACCGTTCATAAAAATCAATTTATCTATAAATCTATAGCGAATATTACCGTTATCGATATTTCGTACGCTGCATTTACCTAACTATCCCTAAAAACGAAGCATTATTCTTCCAACGTCTCGTCTCGTCGTCACATGTGACTTATGGCTCTATAGTGTGCAAGATTTTCTATAAACTCAAAACTATTGTCTGCCTATACTGCACCTAATAACATCAAAGCTATCGAAACACAACCAATGAATGTTAGCGACTACCGACAATTTACCACCATAATGACGTTTAGTTTTATTTCATACGCTGTACAGAAACAAAAAGAATAAACGAAGAATTTATCAAAAATAAATTGGGTGCTGCGAACTGATGTGTCACACAATTAATTTTTAAACCATCAAAATTAATAAAGTTATTATAAACTCATACGCTCTTCCAATTTATAATATAATGACAAAAGTAATAAAAATTAATGGACTAACCTATTTGATTAAACGTAGTATATTAACGAGTGCAAGTCATACAAGTAACATCTACAATAAAGTTCAAGTCTCAAGTAGTTGACTATGATAGTTTGAATGTAACACACAAATTTGAAAAGCAAACTCAGTTTATATGCCGAACATTAATTAATTTAAAAAGCGTCAAAAGTATGTACATAAACATTGCGTATTATTAAATTATTAATTAAAGATATGACCATGACCTTCAGATTGATTTTGTAACTTTAAAGTTGCTGCGTAAATATTTCTGGTTGGGGACAATAGTATCACTTTAACATTTACTTGTACATACTAATTATATACATTTTATCGAAAACTATAGACGCATTAGCGTAGTAAGTAATATAATAGCTCTATGATTGTAGTTAAATAATGATGAAAATACCTATACGAGAAGGATTGCTCTCTGCGCTGACATTTGTAACATTTTTTCCCAATAAGTTAAGTAACAATAATTAATTTGGAAGACTTGAATTCAACTGGCAAGACATATTCTTCGGAATGGCATATTACAAGTTTGCAAAATTACACCGCAGCCTTGACTTCCTCTTCAAACTCGATGTAATCAGCAGCGCTGTGGGTAAAAATTCGAGGTGCGACGAATCCCCCATAGCCCCACTGTCCTTTGTGATAGATACCAATACCCTTCAACCAAACTGGAGGACGGGGACGTACGTCCTGTATGTCTATGAACGGAACTGTGGTTTGGGCTACGTCCTTGACGTGGGAGCTCGCGCCGAATTGGACATACTGATCATGGACAGAATCTGGAACACTCGGGTGATTTGTACGAGTGGATACATCGGGATCTTCAAGATCGAGTTCGTCCCGTGGGGGAACTCCTTCTGACTCCGATTCTGGCGTGTTGTCGTTACTAATCCAATGACTGGTATCAGGAAGAAGTTTTCCAGTTTCTGGGTTGATCTGAGTTCCTTGTATTTCCAAATTAACATGATTACCCAGCATGCGGAACTTGACACCAGTGACAACATGGTGCTGGGGCACAAGCAAATCGTCAAGATCAAGAGCTCGCTGAGTGTATTCTAGCATTGCCGCTTGTGTCTTGTTCTTTTTGTTAACGATAGGAAGCGATTTCCAGACGGTAGACTCGTCCACAACAAGTCCCTCTGTAGTTGGAACACCCTCTTGAATTTGTAGATGTAGAACACCGTCTTTCATAGTAAACCTTACTCCGGTGACAATTTTATTGTTGGAAATGTCAGAGGTGAGAGGCATCAGACTAACGTGACGAGTTGTTGTTGGGGAGTTGGGATCATCGCACAAACAGAAGCAGTTTGAACAGTGGTACAGAAAACGCCAGAAACTATCTTTGCGAACTGTTTCTTTTGAGCATCTCCCGGATGCTGATAAAATAAAAAGAACAAAGTAGCGAAAACTTAGAATAAGCTTTGAATCAAGTTTTATATAATGGACACAAAAATATATAAGCACGTACTATTTCCAAAAGTTGGCCCTTTCTTGTACTGGATATAGTCGAATCTCCTCGGAGGATCAGCTGGACAAACTGTGGCGTCGGCGGCTACAAATTTACACTGCAAAAATACAAAAATGTAAAGTTTATATCAAATGAACCAAATATAAACTCTCAAATAGCGTTGTAAATGTAAATTAATCTTAACTCACATCGACCAATTCTCCTGTACAAATTCGTTGACTTTGACAACTTTTCGGATCTGGATATGGACAATATGCTTTGACGAAGTTGTATTCCGAACAAGACTGTTTGCATGAGCCCGCGTGATGCATATTCTTTTCGTTTTCGATGTACCCTTGAAGCAATTCTTGGAACTCCTCGTAAGTTTTTCCCTTTTCGTACTTAATAGGATCGCATCTCCAATAAGCAGAGGAAGATTTTTCTAATGCTTTTTTTGCATTTGAAGCCTTCTCAAACAGTCTATTTTCCAAAGCAATTTTTGATGTCTTTATGTCACTTTCTGCGTCGGCTGCATTAACAGAAAACAAAGTCATGCAAATGCTAGCAATCGTAATTTACCATAATATTACAAACATTTGAAATTTTTTTTAACTCACTTCCGTTGACAGCATAACGCAGCATCCATGCAAAATTTAGCAGGGTAAATTCTTTCAAATCCAGGAGACTCAAGGATGTGTACAATCCGTACACCAAACGCTGTGGCGTTTTTGCATTCCAAAGACACCAATACGATTGCTGGAGTGCTTCATCAATGTGGTTGCTCAACAATGTAAACGCATTCTTACGGCCTCTCGTATTAGACACAGCTGCAGAATGTGCATTTTCCACCAGATACTTTAGCGTCAGCGTTCCCTTGCTCGTGTCTGCGCTGTACAAAGGTTTTAGAATTAAATCTGTCAAAGAGTTGGCATCAAAGTCGAGAGCTCCTGAACCAGGTACAAAAGCCTCTGGCATCTCTGGAAAGATTTTAAAGTGTCCATAAAGAATGTCCACTGGTGATGTCAAGACCGCTATTTCTGACCACTTGTCACGCCATGCGACCGTCGTGCTGTAGATGGAAGAAACAGTAATATTTTCTTAATTACAGTAAAGTAAACTACAGAATTACTAATTAGCTGTTGTACTTTGCAGTGATGTCCTTACTTTTTAACTTTGCTCAAAGACTTCAACGCTTCATCATATTCATAAACGAGCATTTCTTTCTCTACTTTCCCGATTTCAACAGGGATGCTAGCGATGGATTGACCAACAGCTTTCAACAGATCTTCAGAAGTTTTGCCAGTTCTATCCAAAGCCTAAAGTGGACATAGATGTCATTAAAAACATGTACAATATTTAATATATTCGTTTGGTTAACTTTTTATCTTCTGACAACACATTTTCAGATTTGAAATATGCATAGCAAAAATCATGAAACTGCAACTTTGTCACACCATACCTTCATTTTATCCCAAGCATGATCCATTTGTCCCACGACATTTTTCTTGACTTGCTGTATTATCGACGCTTCACTGGCTGTGACGCCCAACTGAAGGAGGATCACCACAAACAGATTCAACAACATGACATTCCTTTTTGCCCCAATAGAGGGACGCTTTCCACCTCCCATCGTTGATTCTTCTCGTAATTTACCCGTCAATGACGTGTCTTCACTTTTTTAAAAAAAGTAAACTTCTATCTGTGACAGTAAAAAGATAAACCAATGAAAAGTTAATTATCATCACTTTACAACTTACATTCCCATTTGTCATTTCGTCTTCAGCAATTTTCATGAAACGACTAAGTATTTATGTCACCTCTGCACTAAAACCGCAAAACGGCATG
The DNA here is from genome assembly GCA_027744055.1 of Callyntrura sp. NNG-2020. Lineage (NCBI taxonomy): Eukaryota > Metazoa > Arthropoda > Collembola > Entomobryomorpha > Paronellidae > Callyntrura > Callyntrura sp. NNG-2020. The sequence continues at coordinate 32,245 of JAHZNE010004103.1, forward strand.
CAACTTTAAAAAAAAACAAAAAAAATTAACAGTATAACGTTTCCCAAGAACAACTCTACGTACTTTTCGATTAGTATGCATGTACTAAGATAACACCCTACGCAGTCACTACCATTACTCTACTAATTTGTATAACCGCACCACAGCTTCCTTTCCTTACGTCCTGAGCCTTCTTGCCTACAAACGCTTCACTCTTCCGCTTGCGCCGATCGAAATGAGTCAAGCGGATGTGATGATAACTACACGAGAGTGGTTGACAAGCGATAGCAAATGGCAATGGCACTAATGCGGATTTGGCGACAATGATACATTCATACACGGTTGCAAAGAACAACAACAGAAATACAAATTGAAAAAAAACCATTACTGTACTAAACCATAAAAATAGCACATATGAAACTAAAACCTTCCGAAAATGTCATCATTAATGTGGTCCTACTTACTTTGTCTGCGTTTCTTATTTACTGCGCGCTTGTGCGTGTGGTGTTTGTGTGCCTTTCCCAAAGTTTACATTACATTATCAAACTAAAGTGTCGCGTTTTACAAAAACAGCCGCTTAAGAACAACGGCACAACCAAATTAAGATTAATAGAATGTGTCATTAAAGTAACAGCCCAACGTATTGCTTATTCCCTGTGACACTAATGAATATGCGAGTAGCTGCATAACCCGCACCACCACCACCATACACCACTCTCTGGGCTTCTTCGTAGTTACTCGTCGCTTCACAAAAAGTATGCATGCAGTATTAATTAAATGACTCAACTAAATAACTTCTGTGACCGACCATTTTTTTCGATTCCCTTACCTGCACCGCACCACACACTACTACTCCAACAGAGAACTAAAGCGTGTTCGTTGTCCTCCTCCTCCGTCGTGGTCGTTGTGTTGCTTTATGCCGTCAAGCAGAGCGTCATCATCGTCATAAAAGACAAACGACGAACATGCAATGCCACAATTATGACTATTTATGATGAAATTTGACAATTTCGATTCTTCTCTCTGTTCATTGTTTGTCCTTTCTGCACATCTATTCTCTATTCAAACTTTATAATAATAACTATTGAATGCTTCAGCTTAACCAATTTTGATTTACGATCAACCAAGTAGCATGAGCATGACAAAATGTTGATAAAATTCCACCTTTTCCACACTCACATCAAACAAACTTGCAGAGCACAAGCCTACTGCAACCTGCCAAAATGATTTTTCTTTCTGTGTATTTGTATTTACCTATCAAACATCAACCTGTGTGCACTTTTTTTTTTAAAAAAAAAAGCGAACTTCTTCCATACACAAAACGTACACGAAACAACGTAGTCTTGTAAAAAACGTAAGAGAGCCGAAAACAGACACATACACACACACAACACCTCGTCGTCGTAATCCTAACGACAGCATGTACTTAGTCTACTTGCATATCGCCAAGCACATAATAAATCTTTTTTACGCGAGAGAAGGACACACGAAGTTTGCCACTGGTGCTGCTGGTGCTGCTGCTCCACTGCCTAAAATTACTTATCACCTCCTGCCTTCAGTATTGCTCGGATTACTCTTATTACTTCTCCTAGCCCAGCAAAAATTTCCCATTTCCGTAAACATTTTTATAAAATGCGACGATGAACGATGATTTTACAGCTAGCCTGCATGCAAAAGGCAAACCTAACTCACAATCAGAGACAGAACCCGTATACAATATTACACCTTGATTACTTACTATACATGTGTTGTTGTTGTGATGCCAGTAGTAGCTGCTATTATGAAGGCAAGCGAGGGCTCATCCATAAGTACCTCTTATTAAAATCCATCCATCCATACACAACACTTTGATGAAAATTATCATCTGTCTGTGTGTGTGTGTGGTTCCTATATAGCGTTAGCGCTCGATATGTGGCATACACACTCCCATACAATATGATGTGTACTCAAATAGTTTTGCTGTGTAACGAAAATCACAACGGTGACTACGAAAAATAGCAGTGTGCCTCACTTGCCCTGTGTGTATAAACAACCTCCTCACCTTAAAAATATTTTTTCTTGTGTAGAGAGACGCGCATTATCATGATCGTATCATGTCGTATCGAGAGAGGTACACAATCACATAATATGGAGGATATATGCACACACAAATTCATACGTGAAAGATCAAAGTATCAAAAGTTCACCACACACAAGAACCAAAACTGCTGCTGCTACTGCTCCTGTCTTATTACTGCGTTATTAGCAGCTAGCCCATGGCTAGCTCCTGTGGGGCTATAAAAAAGGGGATTTTACATTTATAGAAATACACAACAAAACACCAAATTGCTACTTGTCTCTCTCTCGCGATCGCGCTGCACTCTCTGCACTTATATGTCCCACAATGACAATATTACTCCGTTCCTTTCCTCCACTTTTTATCAAGTGAGGAGAGAAGGTTCACTCTTTTTGTGGTGTTAAGTAGATCTCTCTGCACTTTTGCAACAGCGTGGTTTAACAATTCAACAGAATATTTTGTTGTGGCGCATATATTAATTAAGATGCAGCAGTTGGGGGAAGAAACAAGAGTAAAGTGACAACATAAGAGTTTTTGTACATTCGATAGGTAGAGATGGAATGATTTACAGCCTCTGCGAATGGATGTGGAGGTATGTATGACTTTTGTAAGCTGATATGGTCCTCAGCATTATCGTCGTCATCATCATCATCATTATGGTCGTCGTTGTTGCTGACATGTTTTTATTGCTATTTCATACCCTTGTAATAATCACGTGTGAGCAAATAGCAGCAGCAGCACCAGGAGTAACTAGCCAGTAAAAAAGAGAGCTTTTCAGAGCCTTTAAACCAGCAGCAGCATCTCTCATCGTTTGCAGTGGCAAGTATTTTATCTCTCCGCCAGCAGCAGAAGAAGAACAGACGAGGAGAAAAACTCTTCTTGGCAAAAAAGTATTAGCAGCTTGGCAGCTGCTGAGGGCGATGTTAAGCTGGTTAGTGAGTTGGAAATGGAAGCTGTGTGACATATGAACCAAGATGTTATTACATTTTTTGTCAACGATAATGTTTTATGGCTAGCAAAATGAAATTCTCGGCTTGATGCCTCGCCATTATTCTTGCTTTGTCTGGTTAAAATACTGAAAGAGACAAGATTCAGCTTCATCCTCGCTACAAACAGTATTGTACAACGGAGGAGAAACGCAATATACCAAAAAGTTGGGACAGGACAGCAGAATGTCTTTTGGAATGTATGTATTTATCGCGCTTATTATATAAAGCTTAACAAAAAGCGGGGGAACAGCTCTCACTCACACACAGAAGTTTTAGAAATAGGCATGATGTGTTCGTATACCTATTTTTCAAAAGATTGGGAAAGTTCAAAGGGAGAAAAGGCAATAAAAATTCTTTGTCACAGAAGTTGGCATTTTATATTTTTTGTCACAGTCCTTCCAAATTTCAAACCAAAAACTTTTCAAGCTTGTAAGCGACAAGACACGTAGTATTTTTAGGTTGGAAAATTATCATTTCATGCATTTGGACAACAGCAGCGGCTTACAACTAGGGTTATGTCGTTGCATGAATGAATTTATTTATCTGCTACAGTACAGGTCCAGTCCAGCTAAATCGTGAACTGGGTTTAGTTGGAGATGGAGATTGAGACTTAAAGCTCCTTATAACTATAATTAATAATTAGAAGTATACAATGATTCTGTAGTGTGTCAACTGTGATGTTTTAATTGTTGTAGAGTTTACGCACAGTCGTATTTGGCATGCGCATATATTGTACAGTTGGGTAATTTTTACATTTGTAAATAGAGGTCATTTCATTAACGAAACAACAGTCCTTTTCATTGTAGTCCGTAACGGTTCACATAGTTTGTTTCTGGTGATCCCTCTACCTTTGCCCCGCTATTTCTGACACTCGTTCACTGGAATGCTCGACAACATGGGAAGAATGAGCTTGACAAAAGTTGTTCCTTCTTGATGCTTAATATCCAGTTGTTTCAGATCCTGTTCGGTCCGTCCCCGCAGCAAAAACGTCCTGCTAATGGTGACATGATCCCCTCCAACCGCTTTATCTTCCCTGTTATCCCCAATAAATGTTAACCTGGTATCATTTCGCGTGGCAGAGATATGTCGTAGCCCAATCATATCAAAGATGAAAGCAGGTGGGTCAAAGGTAACTGCCTTTAAAACCATTCGATTTTCCAGGGGTCCGTCCACCCCAACCGCGAACCCGTTCCACCACACCCGACCTTCCAAATTGTTAAAAATTGTGGGGAAGTGCATTAGAAATGTTTCTTTAGCATCAACAGAGTTGTTATTTTCAATATCTGCTTGATACTTCGCCAAGGCTGCGGCATTTAACAACTGTTCTAATGATCCACTTGTGATCTGAAAAGCTTCCTTGTTGGTAATTCGGTTAAAACGATAGTCAATTTCTACAAAGTCGGCGTCTGGACCAGGGCGAAATCGTGCTAGGAAGTACGACGTTGGACGAGTCCTGAAAATCGAACAAAACCCCCCGAATGAGCATATAAAAGTCACTAAATAATTTTAAACGATAAAACTAAGAATATATTACGTTGGATCTTTTAAGGCGCTCCTGACAACATCTTTTATTGGCCAAACTGCTCTCTTTTTCACACCACCGACAGCAAGGCGCTCGACAACAACGTAGGAAGGGTTTTCATTCAAGCTCATATTTAACGGATGTCCTTGTTTCACCTGCGTCACGGACATGCTTTGTCTTTGCCTATACAGTTCATTCAAAGAAACGCGTTCGAGGTCACGATCCATTTACACAATATAAATTACAATTAAATTTCCTCACACTAACCCGGGGGCATTTACTGCCATTCGTAACCTCGGTTCTGGACGACTTCGTGCCCTTTTCTCTTTCTGACTACCTCTCAGTGGCTCCATATTCAATTTTTGATCTTTCACCACGTCATAAGTCACAATTTCTTCGCTACTTACTCCCAAACTGGTCAACTGGGAGGAACCGCGTTTTATATTTTCGGATACTAATCTTCCCAGCGTGCCAAAGCCATCTCTGGATATTCTACTCGCTGTTGCTGAAGCTTTTCTATTGTCGTTTTTCCATGTGAACTCTGACACGTTCCCATTTTGATCCTCGTTTGTGACTGAGTGTCCTTGATTAATTTCTCGAATCATACAGGGGCTCATGCATCGTGAAAGCACAGCATCATCACCACGTTGAATCCCTCTGAGCGCTAGATCTAGTTGATTCTGTCTGTATAAAGCTACTCGAAACTTGAATCGCTTTGTGGCATCATCATCTTTACGCTCAATATCTCCTCCAGGAAACAATTCATAATTGTATGGAGTGATGCCTCGCCGACTTAAATAGGAAATCATGAAAATTTCAGCAAAAACATTTTTATTCATAAGGGTGAGTAGGACTTGGCCCATCTTAATGGCATGTATAGTTAAATCTACAAAACAGTGGTTTTAAGTAAAGTGATACAAGTAGCATATAACCTTCACTTGTATTTCATTGGATAGTTAAAAAAATTAACAACAACAATCCCTGATGAAAGGTCAAAGTTGGTCAAAGGGACTTCCAAGTACAGCGAGCAGTGAGACCAGCAGTATAGCTAGTGTAAATAATTTCACAGAACCGGTAACAATAGTAATGCATGAACAAATAGAATGTTTATGAAAATGAAATGTTCTATAGTATCCACCTAAATATGCGCAAATGAGACAAACATTGTGGTCATGGTCAGGCAGGATTCAGAAATGCCAAGCTATCATCGCGTTTTGCGACTCGGTTTACTTACGTTCTGTATATAAATTTTGGTGCATGCTGTTGCATTACATATTTTAAGTTTTCAATTTTTAAGTTCATGAACTATTTTTCCTTGGTTCGCAAACAACATCGTACCACTAGTAAAAGTGGTGTATAGTTCAGTCAAATGATACAAAGTCCAAAGGCACTTTCCACACACTCCATCCATCACAAAGTCAAGTTAGTCCAAGGGTGAAGGTTTATCGGTACCACAATTTATCATCCGAACTGTCGAGTTTGTGTTGTTTAATCACGTTCATCTCACTATATCTCACAATAAGAACAATTCAACAACTCTGCACAGAGTTTTCTTCTTTGAGATGAGATTTGGGATTATCGATATTTTTAAATAAATGAAATTTAAGAAAAATTGTATTCATTTCCTTTGATCGTACATTGACGAGACGTTAGTGTCGAGTGTCGATATACAGAGATGTTGATTAGTGATACATGCCAAACTGGAAACGTAGATATAACATAACGAGCTGAAAATATGTGTCTACTATAGTAAATTAAACATCGTGTTAACTATAAAGATTCATACGTTTTCTTCTAATATTCATATTTCACATATGCATTCATGTTTTATAAAGTGATGCTATTTCAGGAAGAACTGCAAAGTACAAATGCTTATTGGCAATCATATGAAGTTCAATGTAAATTAATGCGTTTTTACATTAAAGCATGACTCATCCCATTTTCCGACATTTTCGCTGCTACCATCATTACATACAAGCAAGTACCCATATCCATCAAACACAAATAAATACAACAGTCAACAGGATTGGGTGTTGGGCACCGTACGTTCCCGTCCGCCGTCTTTTTTCTTAAGCCTTTTTAATCCTTTACCTTTAGCCAACAAAG